>CANXYI011168159.1:0-14809 GCA_948208565.1 Hura crepitans
ATAATAATAATAATAATAATAATAATAATAATAATAATAATAATAAATTTCTTAAAATAAAAATATGTGTGAAAAGTTAAATTTTAGGGATGAACTCTGGCGGTAACCACTCTTTATTGTTGTTAAATCATGCATTTATGACATTCTTGTACAAAAATTCTGACAATCAATTATTAAAAAAATTAAATATTAAAAATTCAGTTGTTGAAAGAAATTATTTATTAATATTTTAATTGTTAGCATGTCAATATACTGAGTCTAATTTATATTTATAAGAAAAAAAAGGGAACATCATTGTGAAAAAAAAAATAGACTTGTAAACTAAAAGCTTGATTAACGCCCAAATGAAACTGAAAGGAATGATCCTACAAGTTTGATTTCTCTTTCACTCTTTGGAACTCTATTCTCCATGATTTGTATTCTGGACCTGATAATTTATTGAACGAAGAAGAAGAAAAAGTAATACAAACTTGAATTACAGTGCATGAAGATAAAGAGTAAAGGAACTATACATGTTCAATAAGCTTTTTCTTCTTGTTTTTTTTTTTTCTTAACAAAGCTTTACATGTGGCAGTGCAATGTCTTTTTATCTTATTCACGCTTGGTATTGCTACGTATATATATGATAAGGTTGTAAAAAAAAATTGAAAAATCAAACTGTATTTAAATCCAGAAATAGGTTAATCGAATTCGATAAGTTTATGTTTTTATTTATTTATATTTATATATTTAATTACATTTTTTTAATATTATATGGGTAGTGATTAAGTGTGCCGGTGCGCCGGTACGCAGAAATACGCACCGTTGGATCAGGCGCGTGATTTACACGCGTTTTGATCTAATGGTGCGTATTCGTGCGCACCAGCGCACGGATGTACTGTAGAATCACTCACATTATATATGTAGATGTACTAGAGATACTTTTAATTTGTTCTTTAATAAATTTATTTTATACCTTAATCTCTTAACATTAATGATTTAGAAGATGTTGATTTTTATAATTGGTTAGCTAAGATATTTTGAAACATTTATTTCATATGAATATTGTAATGAGTCTTTAAAATTATGTTTAGATATTATATTTTATTTGCTTCCATTTTTTGTCATGTTAGAAGGTATTTTTAAAATTATATTTTAATGTTAAAAAATAATTATTTCTTTTATTAATAATTAACCTAAAATATTAGTTAACCTAATTAATTTTAATAGATAACCGGTTAGCAGATAACCGATCTTAATGAATTAGTTTAAGTTAGAATTTTTGTGAAATTAACTTTAATAAACTGAATTTTAAAATAAGCTTATAGACTGATAAGCGGTCCATGGATACCCTTAACATCTAACATATCAATTTTTTAGTCATTAAATAAAATGATGCTTTTACATGACATTTTTCGACTGATATCGATAGTTATATTATCATTTATTAGTTGAAGATCTAATTCAAATAAATAAAGTGATTTTTCTTATCTGTTTCTAAATGTGTAGCTATTTTTTTATTATTATTAACTCGTTAATAAGATATAAATCTAACCACAAGCCCATATTATGAAAAAAAATATATATAAGCCAAGAGTAGACAGAATTAAAGGAACATGGCTAAAGTGATTAATATTAATAAAGTTAAAATTAGAAAATGAATCAGAATACCATAAATATAAAATGAAAATGAAAATGAAAATGAAAGAAAAAATATAAAAGTGATATTAAATTGCAAGGCAGGAATGCTGGATGTGGGGTTGAAGACCACCATTATCTGCCCTATCTTTCACAAATAACAAAGAGGATTAAGCGGCTATCCACCCCTTATTTTCATGGCTACCACTGTTTTTTCTCTTTCTTTCCCATACCATGTGGTTAATCAGTTATTACAAACTTAATTAGAAGAAATAATTATAATACCTACACAATTATTTTTTTATGATTTTTCTCAAATTTTCTATTGTTATTTTACTTAATTATTCATGGAATATAATGATCCTTCACAATTCTCTCAATCTTAGAACTCTTACAAACCGAAATATATAGAAAAAGTCCACATCAATTTCTTCCACTCCAGACATACTACTTACTAGTTGGTGCATTCAATCTTGAACTCATTCTTGTTTTTTCATTTTTTTTTCTTTATTGTCAGATTCTGGTTCGACCTAACTCTTTGACATTAACATTCCTTTTCCTTTTTATAAGGTTATGTAATAATGTTTCTTGTGTTACCTTAATCCAAATAATTATTAATATATTATGCATATGTATTAAAATCCCATGTTGATACATACCATCAATTTTATAAATGATATGGAATATCCAGAAAATGATTTTCTATTTGAAACATATAACGTGCTAACCACAATTTTTAACATAATATTGATTTTTTTATTATTATATAGGTTAAATAATTATATTAAGAGAGATTCTATTAAGGGGTTCTTGGCGTTGCACACTTTACTGCTAATATCTTTGCCATGAGGCCTGCCTCATCCCAGGTATGCATTTTTACATTTCTCTGGATTATTTTGCATTTTTCTCAAAAGGCTTATCTCTATTTTCTTTTTTCTTTTTGTTTTTTTATTTGTATTGAATCCAGAAGAGCTACATGCAACCAGAAGAAGAAATAGAATATGAATCGAGTGCGGAGATGGAGATGGCAATAAGTGAGCCCAATATAATCAGCAATTCGAAAAAGACAACAGATGAGCATCATCAAGACAGAAAACGTGGAGGTAATGATTCACCAAGGGGAAATTATGGATTTAGCAAAATTACTGAAAATGTAACTGTCAATCCTGTATTAGATCCGAGAAAGATGGATCCGATCATAACACCAAAGGTTGTTGGAAATTCAGGTGGTAATAATATCCGTTCAGCTTCAAATACAAATTCTCAGCTACAAGCAGTTCCATCATCGGCTCCAGCCCCGAGCAGCAAAGCAAACCATGTGCCAGGTGGTGGTAATGGTGGTCGGAGCAACAGCTTAGAGAGCTCTAGCGGCCCTCTGAAGCCTCACACTGGAGGTGATGGCCGGTGGCATGCCATTAACATTGCGAATTCTATAGGTGCAATTGGTTTGAGTAACTTTCGGCTTCTAAAACGTCTTGGGTATGGAGATATTGGAAGTGTTTATCTTGTTGAACTTAGAGGAACAAATGCTTATTTTGCTATGAAAGTGATGGATAAGGCTTCTCTTGCTAGTAGAAATAAATTGCTTAGAGCACAAACAGAAAAGGAGATTCTTGGCCTTCTTGATCACCCTTTCTTGCCTACCCTTTATTCCTATTTTGAAACTGATAAATTCTATTGCTTAGTCATGGAGTTCTGCAGTGGTGGGAATCTTCATTCTCTTCGCCAAAAGCAACCCTACAAATATTTTCCTGAGGAGGCAGCCAAGTAAGCACTTAATTATTATAACTTTCCATGATGTAATCTATAATTTTTAGTGCAGTGCGAATTGTCTTCTTCTATTGTTCGTTTTATATTTATATTTTCAAATTTAAAATGTTTTACTTTATTTGCATACTTGTTCTTAAAAAAAATAAAAAAAAAAAATGAAAATTGCTAAAAGATAAGTCTTTAGCAATTGTCTAATGTTCTTTTAGAAAAGAAACCAATGAAAGAATATGGTACAGAAAAGTAGTTTTCATATTTTGTAAATGTATCCTTCAACTATTGTAAAAGTGGCCATTTTATCTTTAAATTTTTTTAATTAATTTTTGCCATCTAAATTTTTTAATGAAAATCTAATATGGCAAATAGACATATTAGTAATCATAACTAATCCCTTTCAACTAATACAAGGCTATAAAATACCTTACATTTAATAATTGAAAAGTAAGAGTCACTTTTACCTTTTACCCTTTAACACATGGCACAATGGAGTTGGGGAACTTTTATTGACAACTCTTAAGTCTGTTTGCTAAATTAATATTCCATCTAAAAAAAAGGATTGATTTTTTTTTTTTCACTTATCAAAGACAAACAATAATAATATTAAAAAAAAAGGTTCATTGGAAAAGTTTAGGGTAAAAATCACGTTTAAAAAAATCGTAGATCAACTTAGGCAAGTATTCGCAGTAACTATATGTATTGTTATTTGTGTGCTTTTCAGTTGTAATACGGTGTTTAATGGATAACAGGTTTTATGCATCAGAAGTATTATTGGCATTGGAGTATCTACACATGTTAGGCATTGTTTACAGAGATTTGAAGCCTGAAAATGTACTAGTAAGAGATGAAGGTCATATAATGCTTTCAGATTTCGATCTTTCCCTTCGATGCTCAGTAAGTCCAACACTGGTCAAGTCCTCATCTGTAAATGGAGGCAACGGCGGAGCAATTTTAGACGATGAGTACGTCGTGCACGGTTGTATGCAGCCCTCAACATTTTTCCCGAGGATTTTGCCAAGCAAAAAGAATCGAAAATCGAAATCAGACTGTGGGGTATTCGTAGGAGGTGCCTTACCCGAACTAATGGCGGAACCAACAAATGTGAGATCAATGTCATTTGTAGGGACCCATGAATATTTAGCCCCAGAAATAATAAGAGGAGAAGGACATGGCAGTGCAGTGGATTGGTGGACTTTTGGTATATTCTTATATGAATTATTACATGGAACAACACCATTTAAGGGACATGGAAATAGGGCAACCCTATTCAATGTTGTAGGGCAGCCCTTAAGATTCCCAGAATCACCACAAATTAGCCCTGTAGCAAAAGATTTGATAAAAGGACTACTTGTTAAAGAGCCCCATAAAAGGATTGCATATAAAAGAGGAGCAACTGAGATCAAACAACATCCCTTTTTTGAGGGGGTGAATTGGGCTCTTGTTAGATGTGCAGTGCCTCCACATATACCTGAACCTGTTGATTTCTCACGCTATGCTCCCAAAGAACCAACTCCTCCTACAAATAATAATAATATCAGTCACAACAACAAAAACAAGGCAGATGTTCATGCTGAAAAACCTAATAGTGCTAGTCCTGATCATCAGGATGATTCTTATATAGAATTTGAGTATTTCTAGGATTTCATTTTTCACATTTACCAAACAAAAACATGTCATCCCTTGATGCCTAATAAAAGGGCATTACTTTGGAGAGTAAGTATGTTCCAAGAAAGATTTTTGTTGACAGCAATTTGATTGATTCTTTATAGGTGAGGAGATCAAGTATCGTATATCAAAGTATATTTTTTGTTTTTTATCTTATGTAAAATTCGAGGCAGTGTAATACAATGCGATTATTTTTATTGAAACAATAAAATTAAGTTAAAACTGAATTGATCCATTATATGGATATAATTATTTTAATGTTGATTTTTTCTATTCAATAAACTCAAAATCAAACCTTATTTAAAAAATAAATGTAGAATTAATTGAATCTTTTGATAAACTAAAAATTAGAGTCTTCCTTGAAAAGTGGCTTAATGGGAAAAAAGAATGGATTGTTTTGCATTATGATTCCTCTTCTGAATGTTAAAAATAAATAAATAAATAAATAAAGGACATGAAAAGGAGCCCATAACTATTTTATCTTGAATTCATATTTTCTTTTAGCTTTTTTTTGCTGAGGCTTAATTCGGTATGCAAGATGTACCGGATGGTAACATATGCATCATTGACTTGCAGATATCTTGGTGAAATTTGACAGCTGTTTTTTTTCTCTTTCTGTACAAAATCTGTTAAAAAATAAAAAGAATAGGAAATTTGTAATTTGGTTTTCTTTTATCTTTCTGTATGAAAAGAGGGAAAGCAAGAAAAAACCTCCGTCCAGTTTAATACCGGCATTTCTGGGTGTGTGCTCGGCATCAATGTATTCTGGTGAGAGTGCAATTCTTCAGACATCCATGTTGCCTAGTTAATATCCAGTTGATGGGAAGTGATATCGAGCCATGGAAAGTGTCATGCAAAAAGTTCTATGTCAGAGGTTGGCACTATCTATCAATTTCTGTTATAGCTCTTGTATTTATTAAGCTGAATGCAAGAGTCTTTGCATTATTTCTCATTAAATTTATAAAATAGATTGAGATCCTTTGGTTCATTTGATCTTTGTTTAACTTTGCAGTGGCTTTCCTATTTGGATGAATATCAAGTTCATAACAGATAATGAGGCTTTTCTAGGATGATGCTATCATACTTTTGCTTCAATTTTTCTTTTACTGAAGAAGTTAAAAAGAATTATGTTTTCAGTTAGTTAGTTAGCTATATTCTTAGTTAGTTACATTTTGTTAATTCTGTTAGCTATTTGTTAGCTAGTTTGTTATTGTTAGCAAGTCTGTAATTCTTTTGTACCTGATTTAGCTGAGCTGGAGTATCTGAAGCTCACGTTTTTAGTGTGGCTTCAGTGTATAAATATAATTAATTCCTGTAATCTTCAGTTTTCAATTAATGAAGATATTCCTTCTTAATCATATCTAGAAGTTTCATCTATATCTTGAAGATGGTATCAGAGCTTAGGCTAGAACCATCATAGATCCTTTCATTTTGATGATCTGTTAATCGATCTACTGCTGAAAGAAGTGCCATGACTGAAACAAGAGCTTGGTTTCTGAATAATCACCTTCATTCAAATGAGAGAAGAAATCTAATTGGATCATATGGATCAGAAATTGAGGAGCTACTTTAGTTTCTGCACCATTAATAAGCAGAAACTATATCACTTAGAGTAGAGCCATGAAAATAGCTTTAGCTGCTAAACAAAAGCTAGGATTCATTACGGGGAAGTTTTAGCAACCAGCCAAAGATTTAGAAGATTTTGAGGACTAGGGTGAAGGAAATGCTATGGTGATTTTGTGGATCTTGAGTTCTTTATCCAAAGAACTCCATGATTTATTTGTCTATGCTTATTTAGCAAAGGAATTATGGGACAAATTGGAGAGGAGATTTAGGGACTCCAATGGACCTTTGAGAATCTAGATCAAGAAAGAACTGAATTCACTGCATCAAGGTATTGATTCTATCTCAATTTATGTCACAAAATTAAGCAAACTGTGGGAAAAACTTCAATATATTTTACCTATGCAATAATGTACATGTGGTGCCTTGAAAGAAATAGAAGATATAAATGACTCAGATAAAATCTTATAGTTTTTGCTTGGACTTAATGAACTGTATAGTTCTATGGTGAATCAAATTTCTATTATATATCCATTGCCTAATATGGATAAGACCTACTCAATAGTGCTAAATGTAGAAAAGCAAAAGCAAATAAGTTGTCAAATAGCAGAGATTGTGGAAAACAGTGTCTTAATGACTAGCAATGTAGAGAATTCACATGTTGTGAAGTTGAATTCTGGCAAAAAAGAAATAAAAAGAAAGAAAGAAGATAATACAGTACATGTTGTAAATCAAGAGGACACATAATGGAAGCTTGTTTCAAGTAATTGGATATCCGGACTGGTATTTTGAGCTTAAGCAGAACATATCTAATTAGAAGAGGAAAAGCAATTACAAGTCCAATATGGTTGACTCTTAATCATCAGAGGAAAATGATTTGAAGCAAAACATGACAAAGACAAACCAAGCAGTAAAGGATGTGATATAACAAGAGATCACTAGAATGCTCAAAGGCAAGCAAATCATGTATACAGATCATGTTAACTTCGTGCAAGATTTTGCAAGTATAATGACATATCTTTTTAATAATAAATCAAAAGATGGATAATAGATATTGAAGCTAGCAGTCATATGTGTGGAAATAAAGATTTAATTTATGATTTGATGCCTGGAAAAGGAGTTAATCTAGTTCATTTACTAGAGAGATCTTTCAAAATGTTGGATGGCATAGGTAATGTCAAATTAATTGATGGGGTATGTCTTAGGAATGTTTTATATGTAAACTCCTTTAAGTACAATTTTCTTTCAATCAGCAAGTTGACAAAAACTAATTCCATCATCTTCACATTTCATCCAAGCTTCTATGTTTTACAAGACTAGAAGACTAAAACAGTCCTGGGCATTAAAAAGGCTATGGATAATCTCTATGTGATATATTTTTCTTCATTTTGTAAAGAGATAATAAGTTCATGCTTAAACTTGTTAAATAGATGTTGTTCAACACATGTAGCATGTAATGTCAAAAAGATTGATCCTAGTTTCGAGCTAGGGCACAGAAAACTAGGTCATCTATCAAATATTGTAATGAGATGTGTGAGGTCTTTGAATAATATGACAGATATATGTTTTAATCATGTATGTGATGTTTGTCTTAAATCAAAGCAGACTAGAGTTTCATTTCCTATTGAAGGACATCATAGTCATGAACTATTTAAATAGATACATATGGATGTATGGGGACCATATGCTCAACTATCACTATCAGGAGCCAGATATTTTCTAACTCTTATTGAAGACTACTGCAGAAGCACTTGGACATTTCTTATGCAGGAAAAATCTCAGGTACCTTCCATGTTATCCAAATTCTTTAAACAAGTTCAAGCTTAATTTAATAGTTTTGTTAAGAAAGTTAGGTCTAATAATGGGAGTGAGTTCTTGTCTAATGCATGTCAAGCATTATTTGATGATCTTGGTATAATACATCAAAAATCTTGCATTCATACTCCATAATAGAATGGGACAGTAGAGAGAGCATAGACACATTTTGCAAGTGGCTAGAGCATTGTTACAATAGGCTATGTTACCTAATCAGTTTTAGGGGGAA
This sequence comes from Hura crepitans, assembly GCA_948208565.1. Lineage (NCBI taxonomy): Eukaryota > Viridiplantae > Streptophyta > Magnoliopsida > Malpighiales > Euphorbiaceae > Hura > Hura crepitans. The sequence goes on from CANXYI011168159.1 coordinate 8,654, forward strand.
GCTATTTTACATACAACATATTTGATTAACATAATTCCTTCTTCTGTTATTCAATGGAAAACACCCTATCAGATATTGTTTGTAAAAGAGCCAGATTTAGAAGGTTTAAGGGTTTTTGGATGTCTTTGTTATGCAACAAACATTAATCCTCATTAGAAGAAATTTAATGTCAGGGCATATAAATGTATTTTCCTGAGGAGTGCAAATGGACAAGAGGGATTCAAAGTTTTTGATATAAAAAACACTAAGGTAAGAATATGCAGAGATATATAATTCCATGAGAATCATTTTCCTTTCTAGGAAATTGAATCTCTAATAGAAACTTTGCTTTAAACACCTATCCCTATACCTTATTTCAATTATGCTAATAATCCTCTAAATGCTTCGCATTTTGCAAAAGAATTTCCAGTAGAGGTGTTAAGAGATGATTTACATAATGAGATAGTTACTAATGTAGAAAATAATCCTGAACCTATCAATGAAAATAAAAGTAGAAGAAGCATTAAAAGACCACAATGGCTTCAGGATTATGTCACAAATTCAATGACTCATGTCATTACCCCACCTATCTTAGAGAAACATTATTACACCTCAAAACATCAACCCTATACATTTCCTTTCCTCGTCAATCCTTATCTTTCCCTATAGTACAATACATTTTTGGGAAACATAATAACCCATCATGAACCATAGACCTATAATGAAGTATAGAGTTCACCAAAGTGGATTCATGCCATGAATCAAAAAATAAAAGCACTGGAAAGAAATCACATATGGGAAGTCACAAAGTTACCCAAAGGAAAAACACTTATTGGTTGTAAGTGGGTGTTTAAATTGAAATTGAATCCAGATGGGACTATAAAAAGGCATAAGGCTAGATTGGTGGCCAAGGGGTATAATCAAGTGCTTGGTATTGATTACATAGATAGTATTTCACCTATTGCTAAGGTAGTTACAGTAAGAGTTTTGTTGAGTGTCATAGCAGCACATAGTTGGCCTGTTTATCAATTAGATGTCAATAATGCATTCCTACATAGATCAATTACAGAAGAAGTCTATATGGTGCCTCTACCAGGATATGGCAAAGTTTAGGCTGGACAAGTTTGCAAATTAAAAAATCATTGTATGGCTTAAAGCAAGTATTTAGACAGTGGAATACTGAGTTAACAGTCTTTCTATAAGCATCTAGTTTTAAACAATCTCAACATGATCACTGCTTATTTATTTTTATTGTAAAGACATATTTTTTGTTCTACTTAATTATGTTGATGATCTGATTATTAATGGTAATTTTATCACTAAAATAGATTAGGTTAGACAGTCTTTGGATAAAAATTCACCATAAAGGATATGGCTTGAAGTAAGCATTTAGAAAGTGGAATACTGAGTTAACAGTCTTTCTATAAGCATTTAGTTTTAAACAATCTCAATATGATCACTGTTTGTTTGCTTTTAATTGTAAAGACATATTTTTAGTTCTACTTAATTATGTTGATGATCTAATTATTAATGGTAATTTTGTCACTGAAATAGATTAGGTTAGACAATATTTGGATAAAAAATTCACCATAAAGGACTTGGGCCGAGAAAATACATCCTAGATTTGCTTAAAGATTTAGGCCTTTTAACTGCTAAACCTAATTCCACTCTTTTTCCTAAAGGAGTAAAATTGTCTAAGGATAAAGGGAAACTAATGGTTGATTCCTAGACATACTGAAGGCTTATTGGCAAACTTCTGTATCTTGGATTCAGTCGTCCATATATTACATATGATGTCTAACAATTAAGTCAATATGTATATCAGCCTCGAGAACCACACATGCAAGTTGCTATCCATGTCCTTCAATACCTAAAAGGATCTCCTTCCTTGGGATTATTTTTTCCTCAACAGAATGATATGCAATTAAGTGCCTACTGTGATGCAGATTGGGCCTCCTGTGTAGATACAAGAAGATCTTTAACAAGATTTTGCATCTTCTTGGGAACTTGTCCTATTTCATGGAAAACCAAGAAGTAATAGACTGTTTCCAAATCTACAGCTGAAATAGAATATCAATCCATGGCAGCAATAGTTTGTGAGCTGCAATGGATTACTTATATTCTCAGAGATCTAAAAATTCCTATTCATTCTCCTATTTCTGTTTTTTGTGACGACAAAGCAGCCATACATATAACATCTAATCTAGTGTTTTATGAACGTAGCAAACACTTGGATATAGATTGCCACATTGTTCGTGACAAACAAAAGGAAGGATTTATTGTCACCTCACATGTTCCTTCTATTTCTCAACTTACAGACATCTTTACAAAGCCTCTTTCTGCCTTTTTGTTCTATTCTCTCAAGGCCAAGTTGGCCATCTATGATATTCATACTGGTCTAACTTGGGGGGGGCTGAAGAAGTTAAAAGAATTTTGTTTTCAGTTAGTTAGTTAGCTATCTTCTTTGTTAGTTATATTCTGTTAATTTTGTTAGCTAGTTTGTTATTGTTAGCAAGTTTATTATTCTTTTGTAACTGATTTAGCTGAGCTAGAGTATCTGAAGCTCACATTTTCAATGTGGCTTCAGTGTATAAATACAATCAATTCCTATAATCTTCAGTTTTCAATTAATGAAGATATTTCTTCTTACTCATATCTAGAAGTTTCATCTATATCTTGAAAATTTACATAGAAGTAAATGCTAATTTGTTTAATTGATTTTGTTTAAAATTTAAATTCTTTCTTATCTACATAAATGATTAAGTACTCAGCTTCTAGTTTTAGGTGCATCAGAATGCCCTATTTGTTTTTTGCTATGGAGATTAAATTAATCAAAATTTTGTATTTTGAGTCGTGTTTCTCAAAGATCCTAGTTAGCTTTCATTTTGGGTTTATTAGCTTATTCAGATATCTAGATTGATCATTCTTGGCTCTTTTGGATATAATTTTCTACATGCAGTAGTATATCTTTATAAATAGTAAAGCCCATGTTGTTATGCCAATGAAGCGAGTTATATTGATAGTCCTAAAATTTTCATCGCATATTAAAACAGTCACTCAATTTCAATTTGTATAATAAAAGTTCATCTTTAAATGTTGTATATGAAAAGTCACAGATATCGGCTACTGCCAATTAAATGTGAAAAACACATGCATAGCCCTTGAACTTTATCTCGAACATTAATTTAGTCTCTAAATTTTAAGTTGACCCAATTTTAGATAAAGGTCATTAAACTTGGTCGTTTGAATGAACAAAAAGGCCTTAAAGAATTTAGTGATTTTTGAAAAATATCTATAGAAAATGGAAGAACAAATAGAAAGCTCAAATTCTAATAACCAATTAAAGTTATCATTATTAAAAATTTCGAAAGATGATGTAAATAGGCTCATTGAGCATTATCATGCCACAAAGAGTGTTCAAAGCACACCAGAAGCTAGACATGCTCTAACAAGTGAATTATCATGCCACAAAGAGTGTTGAAAGTACACCAGAAGCTAGATATGCTCAGCAAGTAAAGTAACAAAATTGGTGAATAAAAGACTTGTTGCAGTCAAAAGATAGAGTAGGTTGAAAAAACATGAAGAGAGGACCCATAAAATAGTAGAGAAGTTAAGAAAAAAATGGTTCCTTTTATTTTAGATTTTGAAAAGAAAGCAGCCCATATGGATAATTTTAATTTGATTCAGAACCTTAGAAATTCTTTAGATTTGGTAGATAAAGCTCCAATGCGCCTAGATGATAGAACTTTTAATGAGCTTCTAGTTACAAAAAAGGCTTTATACAAACCCAACTATCCTTATAAGATGAAAGAATAATTTATACTTAAGGAAAATCGTTGAGGCCAATAATAAGCCTTATAGCTTTTCTCAATCTAAATTGTGAAAAGAAGGCATATGAGAGAATAAATGAGTGGGTTACTCTTATCAAGTTTGTAGTAAAATCGAGAAGCTTTACACTAAAATAAGTTTACAAACTTTGCAAAGCCACTATGGTAGAAAATGCACAAAAGTATTGGATCGTGTTAGCAGAAAATGGTAAAATAAGAGATGAAATAGATAAAGAATTGCTAACTAGTTGTGTGATTGCTATAGTAGTAAATGCTTTAAAAGGTGAATTTTATGGGTTCTCATTATCAACAGAATCCCTAGAGAAAGAGCAATCGCTAGTGGCTTTGATTAAACTGTAAATCTATAACATATGTCATTTTGAGAATTATGCATGTGAATTCCAAAAATATTATTACAATCTCGATTTTGTAACTTAAGATTACATGTCATAAATATTTTTTGCTAAGCTCTTAGAGCCATAGCTTGAAGTAGCCAAAATAGCCTATCAATTACTCCTCAATGAAGACAAAGTGGTAGATGGTCTAAGAGGAAAGATACATGCATTGATATATACTATGAGAAAGGTGTGTACAGAGCTCCAAGTAAGGCAAGATACAAAACATTTTCCTTATTTGAATAAGAGCTATTGTTCTCAAATTAAATATGTCCCAAAAAGGTATGGTTGTCCATCTGGACATGACAATCAATTGAGAATAAAATATTCTTCAAAGAAAAAATTTAAAGGATATAGAAAAAGAAGAATATTGAGAAGAGGAAGGGATGAATGAAAGAGGTTGAATAAACCTTTTAGGTTCATTAGGAGAAAGACCAACTTTAAGGAGAAGATATAATAGAAATCTTTAAGAGAAAGTATGGGAGAGAACCCAAATACCCTAAGGGAAAACCTCTGAGCAGCTATTTATGGTGTTAGGTTTGTGGCGCAAAGAGTCACAAGGTTGATTCTTGTCTTCACAAGAATAAAAAAAAAGAAGATCTGAAAAAAATTCTTCAAAAATGAGAGTCTAATGTATGAGCCTATAAATGGGGAAGATTTGTTTGATATAGACTCTAAAATAGATTCAATCTATGAAATAGTGTATGAATATAAAATTGAAATAGATGAATCTAACTTATGGTCAATACTCTAGAAAAAGAGTTAGTCCCTTTGGTCAATACTCTAGTACAGAAAGAATCTTTCTAGTACGAAAACCCTTTAGGAGTTATCTATAATGGCAATTGCCTAAGGTAGACATCAACAATATCTATAGAAAGTCTAGGTTCACCATTAAATCAATTATAAATGTCTCCTAGTCTAAGTCAACGGCTTACGTTTCTAGTAAAGCCAAAAAAGAGTATAAATATATTCACATAGGGCTTGTGTAAGTAAGATTGATCACTTTGTTTAATTTACCAGCATATAGTCTTGTGATAGCAATAGTCTTAGACAAGTGATGGAGAGAGTTTAAAGACTAACTGATATCAGGTGTCTAAATTAACCTAGCAAACGGTCTAGTCAAGTTTCAAACCTATCTAAATTATCTAATGGCCTTGAGTGATAGGTATTTGGGTAATTCATTAACTTTAAGGATTAAGTCATTGAAAATGAATAAAATGAATTCTTAGGCAAGAATTTAGCATATCATACTAGGATAGTGTTTAGACTAATAAACACTTCAAGATAACAGAATTGTTCGAAGAAAGGTCAGATAACTATAAATAGTTCTATAAGAAATAAATAAACCTTGTAGAACTAAGTTGTCCCAAAAGTTGGGTTCTTACAGAATCAATGGAGCATTTAAGACCAATAGGTTCTTCCTAGATAACCCAAAAAGGAAAATATATTCTTACAATTAGAAGAACCAACAAAGAATTTGAGAATTATAGAATAGATGCCTAGGAGATCAATCTTTAGCAGAGTGAGTGAGAAAATTCCTAGGATAGAACCATAACTATTAAGAACAAGTTCTAAAAGAGAAGAACCAGAACTATTAAGAACATCTTCTAAAAGAGAAAAAGGTCAATCGTCTATAAGCAATAGGACAATAATAGTCTATAAGGATTTTAGTCTACATTTTTATGCAATGATGATAGAATTCAGGAAAGTGCAAAAGCCATGAGACAAATTACATTCATTCTTAAGGTTGTAAAAGAGATCCAAAAAATCCTCACCCTTTTAAGGAAATTTGGAAAATGGTTTTCTCTATTCATATAGCATCAAAAATAGCTTTTAGCTTTGAAAAGTCAGGTTTGACCACATATATTGAGCTAACATTTAAAATTTTAGTTATTATGAATATTCTTTGATGCACTAATTAATATAAGGTGTACAATTAGTAGTACAAGACTAAA
>CANXYI011168237.1:0-11472 GCA_948208565.1 Hura crepitans
AGGACCTATAACTGTCTAGGAAATTGATGATGACCCGTAACTGTCCTAAAAAAATAGTCAGATGAAATAAGTCAATAACTGTGTCTCATTAGCATGAGTATAATGTAAATAAATGTTTGATGAAAAGGAAAATTGGTTAGCTCGTTTAAATTAGAGTTAGAACTAGAAATAAAGCTGCAAAATTATTAATAAAGCTGAAGGAATAAATTTACAGATTAAGCTAAAAGACTATTAATACACAAATAATGAATGAGCAAAAATTAAGAAAACCAACAAATGGAAATTTTGTGGAATTCAGGATATGAATGGAGATTATAATTAACGGAGATCTAAGGGTATGTGTATGATGCAATTATTATATAGAAATTCATAAAGGTGTACCGAGTTAAATACTAGATAATGTTGGAAATAATACTAACATTATAATTACAATTAATAATTATGGGAAAGTACTAAAATTAGGAACTAAGCTATTGTAATGTGATGTAAGGAAGTGGTAACATAAGATCATAGGGTAAGATAAGCTGAGATAAAAGAAAGTGAGGTAAATTGAGTGTACTTTGGCAAGAGAAAGGAACAAGAATCAAATACAAGATAAGATAAAAGACACTCGAATGAGATTAAAAAAGATGATGAAACTTGGGTTGAAAGCATGGAATGTAATGAAACTAGAGGAATATTAAATGGGACTTAACTAATAGATGAAGCAATAGAACCAATGAAGATAATCTATTTTATTGTTGATAATCCTGATAATTGAATACAATAGCTACGAAAGCAATAAAAAAAAAAGGGAATGTGGGCTATTGGTTGCTTATACATTGGATAGGTTGATCGGTCAACGAGGGATTAGTAGCTGCTAGAGGTTGAGTCTGTATGGATTTTAGCCTGTGCATGGTGGGTGCAGCTACTAAGTATTCATTTGAGCCTGCATGCTTCGGGTATTGGGAGGCTTATGTGATGATCCTTGCTACCCACTTATAGGTATTGTGTGGTCTACGGATTGATCCTTGCTACCCACTTGTGGATATTATGAGGTCCCATAAGGCTGATCCTTGCTATTCACTAGCAGTATTGTTGTGATGATTTGTATTGGGATATAGGGAGGTCTCACAGGGTTGATCCCTACTATCCCCTTTTTGATATTAGGAGGTTTTTAGGAGCTGATCTATACTATCAGGCAAAGGGTGTGTACAGACACTGTGGTCCAAAATGTGGACCACTATATAGCTTGGTCTATTGTCTAGTTCTCAGACTGGGTAGGTGCAGCTATTGAGGTCTAAAATAGGGCCCACTGCACATTGTGATTCCCATTATCCACTGGTTAGGAGTTCTTCCTGAACCTTGTAGGGGTAAATGGAATAATAAAAGAACTTGAACGGATTTAATAATATAAATGAAAGAACTAGGATCTTAATTAGCATATCGGGTATCCTATGCGCAGGTGATAGATTTGGATGATATGATAAGGACAACCAATAGTGCAACCGAAGATAGTCCAGGTATGATATTATTTGATTAGATTATGATGTTTTAGTAGTTAGAGGCACTCATGCATGTTACTATGGGTAGTGAAGTGAGATGATGTCTAGTTAGCTAGTATGATAGCCTATAAGTGTGTGAAATGAGCTTCTAGTTGTAATCACAGCATAGACTGATATTTGGTAGTAAGAACATGCAAGTGAATGTCATATGCTTGGGAAGATCACCATAGACCACTAAAACTATTAAATGAAATTTCCATACTAAATAGGTTAAACCTAAGTAAAAGTTAAATGAAAGGCCCCGGGGGAAATCCAAGGATGGGTGACCTAATGAGAAGTAGCACACTTTGCTTGTTTTCTTTGAGGATAGGAAAGGAGTGTTGCAATCTACCCCTTCAAACTCATTCAACACCTAAATCAAATCCTCCAAAGTCCCAAACACCTTTCCAAAGCAAGAAAATAAGGTTTCCCTAGAAGATTATGGTGAGTTGTGTAGGGAGTGAATAGTAATATGAATTTCAAGAGGTGAGTTTTCTTTGATCCAACATTTTGCTAAGGTCCTTAGGGTGCCTATGAGGACTTATATAAGGTGGGATTTGATTTTGGAGCTTTGTATGATATTATATAAATTTTAACACAAACTTTTTTATAATTGTAGAAAGAGGAGAACAAGGGAAAAGAAAAGGCTTAAGCAAGCCTTATTGGTGTAAAAAGAGTACTAGTAAGTGTAATCAACATCATATATGCATTGATTATGAGTTTTGTTGAGCCAAAGTGATGAAATGTGTATGTAATAAATACTTATACTTTTTTGTTAGTGAAATTGAGATAATAAATGTGCTATAGAGTTAAAATGATTATGAATGTTGTATGTGAATGATGGAATAGGCATGTTATGGCCTTTGTAAAGTGGTGGTTAAAAGACCTAGGGCATGAAACCTAAGTGTGATTATGTGTGCTTATGTGATATGAGTATATATATGAGTAAAATGATTTGTAATGCATGATATGAGCTTATGAAATAGTGCATGATAGAAATGTGATAATTAGGCTTATAGTTATGGCTGAATAGATCAAAGCATGTAGGAAGGTGGTGTAAAATGGCATGTAAGTTAGATTAAAGAGGTAACTTTGTTTATGTGCCTAAAATGGGCTAAGTGTGCTAAAATAAGGTTATATAATTAAAGAAATTAGATGTATGCTAAATAATGGTTAAGTAATATATTGATCATGTTTGATAATGAATATGGATGAACATCTTCAAAAATGCATATTTGAGATGTGATGTTAACTATGAGCATGTAAAGATACAGTGGTGATGTATTAAGCATGTAATTGAATATGTAACATGAGAATGTCATATGTAAGTTTATGAGATGTATACTAGCTAAATGCCTAATAAAGAGATTAAATGATGTTTTATACAATCTACCATTTGTGTAAGTATTTGAGTATGTTATTATGCTATGTCTATATTGAGAGCTTATGTATATGTAGGAGATACTGTAAAATGAAAAAGAAATATTACATATTGCTTTATCATAATATGGGCAAATGGCCTAGCTAGTGTACATGAGTGTTGTTTTTGATGTATATGGTTAGTATAAAGTATATGGTCATGCAAAGATAGGCTATTTGAGCCATAAGAGCATGTGAATTATGTATGTAAGTTATGTGATCATACTTTCCTTATTTTAACTATAAAACATATAATAATGGTTATATGTATGATGATAGAAGTTACACTAATGAAGTAAAGTATTGTAATTATTCTTATGAGGCCACATGGATGGCCAATTGAATAAAAGTATATAAAAAACACTTCAAAAGGAGAAATAGAAGTTAATCTTATTTTTTTAGTCTATATGAGTAGACAAGCTAGATTAGATAGGCTGATCAGTCAACTAGGGAATATAGCAGTTGCAAAGGTACATGTATACCTCTTGTTGACCTTTAGGTCTAGTATATGATCTTCTGGTCTAGTATAAACTTTATGTTCTAGGATAGCCTTTGTGGCCCAGTATTCCCATTATCCAATTTTGGCTTTTGTCTTTAAGTATGGGCAAGGTTAAATAAATAATATGATAAGATTCAAAATAATAACAATTATATCTAAGTATGTGTAAAATTTTAGTAGCCTTGTTAATTAACATCATATATGTGTGTTATTAGTATTATTCAAATTTAGTATGTTCTCCAAATGATATGCCTATGAATGATACAATAGTAGTATATGTGTATGTTGCCATGCTATGACTATCTAAGTTCTTATGTTTAAATATGGTTAAGATGTAAGTAGTAACAACACCTGTATCTATGATTGTAACATGAATTGTTTGAGTTTTATTTTGAGTATGCCTTTGATGTAAATGGATACAATTGCATCAATGCATGAGAACACATATGTCGTGTTGATTACACCACTAAGGTTTATGCTTAGTGCATCATTGTTTTTGTGATGCGTAGGTTAAAAAAGTACAGATAAAAGCAAAAGCCTCGAGTAGCTATGTAGTTAAAGATACAACATCTCATTTTGGTATATTTTGGATTTCATTTATGTAAATTATGGGTTGTCATGATAGAAGTGCACTTATATGTTGTATAAAGGGGATTTAGGCCTAAACTATTATTTTGTAATGTTTTGTGAAGAGATTGGATTTCATTATACTTATGCTTGAGATGCATGTTTTGTGAAATTATTGAGCAGAGATGTTTGGGTGGATCAGGAGGTTTTCAATGGTTAGAAATGTTGTTTGAAATGAGATTATAGAAGTATTTTTGAATTTGTAGGTACTATTCATTTTAGGATAGTGTCCCGGTACAACCATTATGTTACCAGATTTTTGACATGAGGATTCCCAAATTGTTTTAAAACTTTTGAAAGCAAATTTTTCATTTATACAAGATTTCAAAAGTTTACATATAATCAAGTGATTTCAAAAAAGTTTTTAATTTATTTTGGTTTGTAGATAAAGTAAGTTTAGATATCAGTCTATGTGCTACTTCTTATTCACATTCAGTGATCAAACTAGGTAAGGGGTGCCACAGGGTACAACTTTTATCGCCTTCCTTACCCCCTATGAATTCTTCTGAATAGCATTTGTGATCTCACAATTTGAATTTTGAGAATCTAGTAAGCTTGCAAAAGCTTATAGCTTGCCTTTTGCTATTTAGCTAAGCGATTGCTATGAATTGGTTAGTCAACTGCATTGAGACTGCCCCTAAAATAAAGGTTGAATTATGTTAGTCTACAAAAATAATTATGGTGATGATGTATGTTGTGTGTGTAGGTATGCACACAGTATTTCATCTTACTCTTAAGCTTTTTATTGGTATACTTTTTATTGTCATTCTATTAATTATCATTTTATTTCATCTATTATATTTTCATCATTCACTCTATTAGATCTGGTTGTAGCATAAAAAAATAAGGAAGATAAATGCAATAAAGAAAAGGCATTCAATATAAATGGTAGTTTTATAAATAACCAAACTTTAGAGTAAAATTTTAGTGTCCTAACACTAATATGTAAAATGAAAAATACAAAAATAAATAAAAGATAAAGGGAGAGTAAGCTCTATTAGAGGTTTGAAAGCTTGGAGGCTCTAGATCTTCTCCTCGATGGAATCAAGTCTAGTATTAATCTCTTATCGGCTATCCTTAATCCTCATGCCCAAGTTTTTATGCACTATGTGTAGCACCTCTAGGAATTAGGTCTCTATGCTGTGCACCAAGGCGTTGAATGAAGGATCACTAGGTGCTACTGGGGGTGCAACTAAAGACAGTCTTGCTTTATTAGTCCATTGCCTTTGCCTCTATATAAATGGACTAGTGGGTGAACCCTCACCAAAAAGTGCAGCCAAATTTGCTATAAACTGAGCTTCCTATAGATATAGGTCTTCTAGCTATCGACCTGCTTACTTTTAAAGCTCCTCTATTATAGGCAATCTGTACTTGGCTACTGATTGGGGATCATTCTTCATGATCCCTATTGTAATGCACGTGTCATGGTTAACCTAGTACTGCTATTAAAGTGCTCTTTCCATGTGCTACTGCTCATGCCTAGACCAATTAAGAGTGTCATGATAACTCCCCCGACGGTGGTGCCTTTACTAGGGGATCTATTGGCCCGGTAAAGGTGCTCCATTATAAAAGGTGCAAGATTAAACTGCACATTATGCTCTATAGCCCATAAACCGTAAAGCTCCATTCGATTCACCTGATTGATGTTGTCCACAAATCCTAAATAAGAGATCATAAAGACTCTATGAAGGTGTCAGTGTAGTAGGTATCTAATGGAGGAGGCCTTAGTCCAGTTGGCCTAGTAAAAGGTATTAATGTGGCCAAGGAAAGCCCAATGCTCATTGAGGCTTTTTGGAATCTCTAGGACTCTATCAGTAGGCAGGTGTGATATCTCTTTAAAATGTGGCAATGAAAACTAGTATCGTTCTTCCAAAACCCCAAACTAAATGGATGTGGCATATGATGAATGTGTATGGTGGTATTAAATAGTGCTTAAGAACTCCATGGTAACTCTAGGGTATATAACATATCTTTGAAAATAAACTCTCACCATCTGACTTACACGAGTAACTAGTATGCTCTCTGGAGGATGCTTAAATTGTGTAATGTGCGCATGTAAAAATATTAGCTCCCTATAAAGGTCACCTTGGTAAGGCACCTGAACTGCTCTGCCTCCTCCATAGTGAGCCAATAAAGAGAATCCACATTCTTAGGTACAATATAATGTCCTAGGTGACTGTACTGGCATTTAGGTGGCATTTTAAGTGTGTATGCAACAAAGATAGAGATAACATAAGCAAAGATGAGATGGATAAAGTAAATAGAGAAAACATAAGCCTTTTATAACAAAATAAGGCAAAATATTCATTTCACCCTCAGCAAAACAAACATTTTGAGGTCAAAATAGCCATTTTGCTAAATGTAAAACAGCTGTTTTAACCCTCTAACCTATGAATGCAATTAATGTGTATATAGAACCTAGTGCCTTTTGGATTTTTTTTTTCCTTTTCTTGCTCTGATGGGTGACAAATTCTTCAAAAATTGCATAAAATGCTTGATCTCTCCTTTACTTGGGGAAATCTTGCTTTTTCTTCTTTTAGAGGCTTGAAATTTCTCTGATAAGTTTGACTCAATTTGCCTTTTTTGAGAGCTTCAACTCATTTTTAGGACCCATAATTTCACATTTTTTAATTCTTACACCAGAAGTTGTGTCGTTTAGCTAAAGAATTTATTGTGACCTTAGGGATTTCCTATTCATTTGAGATGCTGTCATGCTATTTGAATTGTCCCCTACTACCTATATAAGGTGGTTGATGCATTGGTATTTTGCCTTTATTGGTCATTAGATGGGTTCCGAAAAGGGAACCGATTTCTCTGGATTCCCTATTGGTTTATTTTGATAGTCATATATCCCTTCTCTTCACACGGGTGTCTACTTGTTCGTTTTCTTTGCCAAACATCTTAGAGTTACTTTTGAAAGCCATTTTGGGAACTACCAATTATTTAGTGTGATGAATGAAATTTAGAGCGGCTTAAACTCTTTTCCTTTAATCCTTATTGAGACCATTATGGGTTTGGATGTAGTGTAATCTGGTAATGCCAATTTCTTCTATGGGAGCCCACTTCTGTTTCAAGCAACCTTTTTATTATTTTTATTTATTTGAGTAGATCACTCTAATGAGTTTTTACCCTATTCTCTAGTCTACCTTGTGCTCAGGAAGCCCTTTTAAGTTTTCATTTCTAATAAGCTTTTAAGGATAGACTGCCCTTAATGGGTTTTCCCTTACCCTTAGGTTAGGAAGCCTTTTCAGGTTTTCATTCCTAACAACTTTTTTTTAGATCTGGTTACAGGAAAAGCTTCATTTGCTTGATGATCCTCCTCTTCGTGATCTCAGTTCTTATAGTATAAAACATTTACTACCTCGTGTGATTCTACATCATTTTTAAGATACTGAGCAATAGGTCATTTGGCTAAGTGCCTTTACTGATGATAGCATAAATTTCAAAAGCCCATGGATTCTTGTATAGTATGTACAATAGAGTGGCACATCAAGCTATGTTCCTCTAGATGGCTTACACAAAGTTACTTTTTGCATTACTAATCACTATGTGAGGTAGTTTGGTGAGATCAAAGGTATTGTTACTCGCCCTTTAAGTTTTAGAGGGGGAGATCTATTTATTACTATTGCTATTGACTATGATGACTTATAAAAGCAGTTGCCCTTGAAGATTAACATTCCTCCTATAGCTATTTGTAACTTTTAAGATTTTGATGCATATAAGGAATAGGTGATAAACTCTTTTAGAGATAACAGATCCCATTGGTTGAAGACACAAGATGAAAATTTTAGCAAAAGACAAAGAGGGTTTGAAAAAGTCTATACTTTTATTACTTTGTTGAACTTGAATGCAAAACAATGTAGTTTGCACTTTCATAATAATATCTTTATTTCCATAATCCATAAGATGCTTAATCGACCTTATTAAAGTGTTCCTATCTATTTACATCATATTGGCATTTTATGATAATCAAAACATGACATTAATGCAATAACACAAATCCTCATTTAATTAAGAGAAATCTTAATTACGTCTTAAACTCCTATCATTAATCAACCCTCACAGGTTTTTTTGATTGACTATTTTCTCTCAGCTCTTAATTATTACATAGATGCCTTTTATAGTTTTCACCTTATCGGGGGTGCCCATTTTAGCAAAGTCATCATTTTTTAGTTTTCAACTTGCAAGGCTATTTTTTTCTTCTTTTTCTCTTTCATTTGTCTTTAGCCATATAATTGCTTTAATCTATCCATGTTTACTGGTTCCTTGAATTCATTTCCTTCACAATCTATGAAGATTACAACTCTTCTTGGCAATAATTGCTTAAAGATGAAGGATCCTTCCTAATTTTGTTTGAACTTTCCCTTTACATTGGTTAAGCCTGATCTCATTTGCTTGAGGACTAAACCCCCTTCTTTCAACTTATGGTTCTTTACCCTTTTTCCAAAAGCTTGTGCCATCATTTTTTAATGAACTTAATTATGGTAATTTGCCTTCAAGCACTTTTCATCCAACAAGTTTAATTGTTGGAACCTTTATTCAGCCTAGGCTACTTCTGTAACCATCCTCAATGATTAAAGCTCAATTTTCATAAGGAGCATCACACCTATCCCATATAGTAAGGAAATAGAGTAACACTCATCAAGGTTCACATTGTCATTCTATAGACCTAAAGAGTGAATGGAAGTTTATCAACCTAATCTCTATAAGTCACTACCATTTTAGCTAGGATCTTTTTGACATTTTTGCTTGTCGCTTTAAATGCTCTATTGGCTTGAGGTGTATAAGGAGAGGATTTATGATGCTGTATCTTATATTTTTGTAATAGTGCCTTTGTCTTTGCTTGAAATTGGACATCATTATCAAAAAATATATGGTGTGAGACCTCGTATTTGAAAATCAGATGCTTCTTTATGAGCTTGCCATCTTTTTTGCCTCTAATTTCTTAAAAGATTATGCTTCAACCCACTTAGAGAAATAATTGATGGCTAGCATAATAAAATGATGCCTATTTGAGGTTATTAGATGTATCTCTCTAATTATGTCTATCCCTAAGTAGTTATGGCTAAGGAGATAATAGATTGCATAGTTATGATATTAGTACATGTCTTAAGTGCCCATACTGCTGACACTTATAGCACTTTTGTATATACTTTAAGCAATCATAGTCCATAGTAAGCTAAAAGAATCCTTAGCACATGATCTTTTTTGCTAACTCTAAACCATTCATATATGCGTGTATCTTTTCCATAATCTTCTCTACTTCTTTCTCATCTAAATAATGGAGCTGAAGACCACCTAACTACCTTTTGTATAAGACCTTGTCTATGTTGATCAATTGAGTTGATAACTTTTGCAAGACCTTTTTATCCCTATCTATAGCTTCTTTAGGAAATTCCCTATTTCTAGATAGTTTTGGGTATCATAAAACCATGATTTACCTTCTTCCTACTCTATTTCCATTACCTAGCCTTTCTAAACTGGAAATAAGGATTAGCTTTATGACTACTCCTTCTAGATTATCCCACATAGAAACTAGGGTGGGTAATGTATCTACTAATTAGTTCTCATCCTTTGGCATTTGGCAAAAAGTACACATTTTGACTTATCTGTTGATGGATCTCAAATACTCTATATAAGGCATCAATTTCTCTTTTTGAATAGTCATTCCTCATTGGTATGATACATTACTAGAGATGAGTATCCAAACACCTCAATTGTCTTTACACTAAGAGCTAATAATGCTTTAAGCTCATAAATGCAAGCTTCATTTTATAGCATATTATTTGCGATTTTGTACCTCAATTTTCTACCTAATGGCAACTTCTCTCCCTCAAGAGTTATTATAATTACTCCTATTCCAACCTTTTTGCTATTCATTGCTCCATGAAAGTACATTTGTTACCCTTGGACTATGATTAGGGTCAGATTCTCATCTAAAAACTCAAACACCATTGATTCACCATTTACAGGATGGTTGGCTAGGAATTTTGCTACTGCATAACTTTTTATAGTCTTCTTCATTATATACTAGATATTAAACTACCACTTACTCATTCCTTCTAGCAAAGATGGTACTATCTAAAGATATCATAAAGATTTGTGTTCTGATACCGCCTATACTATATATGATTGAAAATAATGCGTTAGTTTCTTTAAAGCCCAAACTACTACTAAATAAATCTTTTTTTTTTTGCTTCCATATACTTAGCTTTGTAAGGAAGAAACATCTTGCTTAGGTAGTAGATTGCGAACTTAACCCAAAATTCATCTTCTTATGATACCTTGGCTTCTACTAAACTATTTTTAATAAACAGATAAAGAATTAGTAGATTCCCATGTCTTAACAATTGTAAAGCTAGTGGATTTAGTAGGTAATCCCTAATGGTGTCAAAAGCTTTCTAGCAATCGATGTTCCATTTGGTCGGTTGGTTCATTCTAAGAAGCTTAATGATAGACTCACATATGGTAGTAAGCTTGGCTATAAACCTATTAATGTGTTGTATTCTATCTAAAAATCCTCTTATCTCTTTTTCTTTCTTTCTAATAGCTTTGGCTTTATTAGGGTCTACCTCAATCCCTTTCTAACTCATTATATGCCTTAGAAGGTTACCTGAAGTTACCCTAAAGACACATTTCTTAGGATTCAAAAGCAAATTATACTTGTTAATTTGCTGAAAGAAGTTTTCAAGTGTTTCAAAATGTACTTCCTTAGTAGCAGATTTGATCACCATATCATCCATGTAGACTTTTACTTCCTTATGAATTAGATCATCAAAGATCTTTATAGCCATCCTCTGATAGGTTGCCCTAGCATTCTTCAACCTAAAAGACATGACTCTATAATAGAATGCCCCTCACTCAATGATGAAGGCAATTGTTATCTTATCTACTACCTTGGTAAGAATCTAATTATAACCAGTGTATCTATTAATGAAGCTATACATTTTACACATAGCTGCACTATCAACTAGAACATCTATTTGTGGCAATGGAAAATCATCCTTAGGGTAGGCCTTGTTTAGGTCCCAATAATCTATACACATTCTGACCCTACCATTTTTCTTGGCGATAGGTATCATATTGGCTAACTAGGTTGGATACTATACTTCTTCCAAGAACTTGGCTTAAATATGTTTGTGTACCTCTTCTTTTATTTTCTTCTCCCATTCTGGCCTTATTCTCCTTAGCTTCTATTTTACTAGCTTGACCTCTGTATATGTATGGATGGCATATTCAGCTACTTTTTTTTATCTATCTTGAGCATGTCTTCATAGGATCAGGCAAAGACTTTTTCATACTTTTTTTTATTATTGTCTCAAATTTAGTCCTCTCTTCAGGAGTTATATTAGATACAATTAAAATTTCTTTAAGATTTTCATTAGTACCAAGATTAAATGAGGT
>CANXYI011168593.1:0-10791 GCA_948208565.1 Hura crepitans
TATATATATATATATATATATATATATGTATATATATATATATATATATATATTTGTGTTTTTGGTTTTAAAGCTACTTGTAGGCCCCTGAGGCCCATGATATAAGTAGATAACAGGTAAATAGGTAGATTAGGAAAAAAATAGGACGACATGCCATCTCTTTTTTGACTGGCAATGGTATGAGTACGATGTGTCACAATATGACATGTCTCATTCAGATCTAGCTGCCAGGTATGGTGAAAGGTGCCACACTAATATCCTGGGCCTAAAACCCAATTGGAAATCTATTAATTAATTAATCCTATTTTCTTGAAAATCAAATAAAATACTTATCAATGTCATAAAATTTTGATTTTAACTTTTTTGGGCTAATATGAATTTTTAACCTTTATGTTGTGCTATTTCTAGGTCAGTCTGGGAACATCCTTACCATTTTACAACTCGATGTAAACAAAATTGACTATTCACTAAATATTGACATGAAAAAATTTTATTGGTTAAGTGGTTATTACAAATAACTTGTTTTCATCATTTTTTCATCCATCACAATTTTATGACTAGTATACCTTTTAGGCCACCTCTATGTGACCCTGTTGCTTAAAAAATACTATTCATGCTAGGAAAGTACTATTCACAAAATCCAGGTTTTTGGGTGTTACACATGCAAAAGGAATTTGCATGGTTTGGCATGCTAATGCTTATTTAATCTTATTACATCATACATGTGTATTTAATCTCATTAAATACATTGTCTAGTTTTAGACTTTTACTACACTAATTTCCCGATCTAAGGAACTCAATTTAGGCCAAACCTTATGTAGTATGCATGAATTACAAACACAAAAATATAATAATTAAAAAAAATTTCTAACTACTTCTTCATTTAGTCCATCTTGGAAATTATTCTTTGTAACACTCGTAATGTTTTTGGTATTATAAATAAGGACCTTTGAATAGTGAATAGTACTTTTGCGAACCCAAGATGAACTGAGGCCATAGAATGGTAGAATTAATTAAAAAATAATTATCGGTGAAATTTTGGTCCAAATTGAGTTTATTTATGTGGTTAAAGTGGACTGTAAAATTTGCTTACCGATGTCTTATGAATAGTGACTCAATGGAAGTGGAACGATAAATTTTTTTGAAATTACTCATAAAGTTCTGAAATTAGCATGACTCAATGGTCAAAAATTCAAACTAAGCCAATAAACTAGTTTGGGAATTTTTTGAGATTGGGATGTAATTAAATGAAATTAATTTATGACGTCTTTAATCGAAAAAATAATATTTCATGGAGAAAAAATATAATTTTTGGGGGATAATTAAAATACTAATTTTGATTATTTTTAAAGCCATTAGAATGATTTTTTTTTTTGTGAAGTGGAGCATGAGATGTGAATTTTTTAAGAAGAAATTTCCTTAGAATTAATCTACACCATTCATTTCCCTTGTGGCATTAATCTCACCTTTCATTCCCTATATAAGATAAACGTTAGACCTTTTAAACTACACATCTTCTTCCTTCTTTTCCCCTCAAACCCAATGCCACTCTCCCCCTCCATAACATTAATTTCTTTTCTTCACTTTCACCACTAAATCACCATAACTTTCACATCTAAACATACCAAATTTGTATCCACACTCCACTCAATTCTAATATAGTGAAAATTTGTCTCTAGAGGGCTTATAAAGTGAGTTTTTCAAGTGGGTTGAATAGTTACTAAAGGTAGTAAAAGGGGTTATTTTTATTTCCTAATATTTTTCTAAGATAGGATTTAAGTTATTTAGTGCATTTATGAGCTTAGAATTGAGTTTTGTTACATGTAGAAATTTGGGAGATTTTTTTTTATGAGACATGTCTATGTTTGTAGACGAAGAAGAAGATATGGTGGCAAAGAGAGAAGGCCAAGCTTGAGGGGAGAATTAAGAGTCATTTAGAGGCTTGAGTAAGTGGATTTAATGATCCATGCATTTTACCTTATGAATTTGTGAAAATCTGATATGTGTATATGAATGGAAAGTGTATGTTTGTGTGTCATGGAATTAGTTTGCATAGGAAATGGATTGGGATGATATATATGTAATGTGTAAAGCCTAAATGATGTGAATAATGTGAAGAAAAAGTAAATTTTGGTGATGAACATGGGATGGTCGAAACATGCATGTGAAGAAAGTAATGAAAATTAAGTGGTACAAAATGATAAAATGTGTATAGTCATTTTAATTAAATGGTGTAACATGTTTTAAATCCTTATAAGTAAGGAATATAAATTTTAGAGAGGTTATGATAGTTGGCCAAATGGTGGGAATAATGCTTTCATGGCTTAAAATGTAATGGTTGATGTATGTAACATAAAATTTAATGTTAAATAATTTAATAGTAAATAATTATAAGGTAAGGAAATAGAAAATGTTGGGTGAATGTGTTAAGGTTACTAAATAAGTAATAAAAGAGGAAAAGATTAGGTAATGATCATGAGAAATGGGATATGAGGGAGTTAGCAACATGACTTTGCATAGGAAAATAATATAATGCACTTATAAAGTGACATAAAGAGATCTAAAATGACTCTTGAGAAATATAAAGGAAAAGAAAAGAGAAGAATAATAACATGATATCCAAAATCTTTGAGCTTGTTAAGAGAAATAGATATACTGAATTGTAAATTAAAGACCAAACAGGAGGTAACTTGAGGCTCATATTAGTTGGACACCTACTAGATAGGTTGACTGGTCTACTAGGGAGTAGTAGCTATTAAGACACTTCAGTGTCATGAGATGTTAGTCAATAAGGATGGCTATGATATAATGTTGATCTTCTTATAATGTCATATGAGTGCAGCCACCTTGAGGTCTATGAGGGCCACTACACATATTGAGATATACCAGCAAATGATGGGTGCAACCGTTGATGTCTAGAATAAGGATCCCTACATAATATTTGAGATAGGTGTGGTCATTGAGGTTCTAAGAGAGAACCCTCTATACAGATTGATATTTATGATAGTTGTAGTCATCAAGGTCTAGAATGCAGGCCCCTGCACAAGTTTAGATTCTATTATTTAGTGCTTAAAGTGTAGTCTTTTAGATATGGGCCACTTTTTATAGATTAATGAATATGGCTATTAAAAATGGAACACAGATAGATAAACTGATAAAAAATAAAAAGAGATCTAATGTGTATGAACTTCAGATAATTATGTTGCATTTCATTAATTAACCACAATGCATGCTTTGACTACAATAATAATGGAATGTTTGCATAGTGCATGACATATGAGATAGCTTGATGTGTGACATAAGAGATGGCATGGTGTTTAGTGTGTGAGATTTAATGCATGAATCATTAAATTCACCACTAAGTGCATGCTTAGCCTATCAGTTGTTCTAATACGTGGGTAGCAGATAGTTCATGTAGTTCATCCTCACTAGAGCAGCATAGTAACTAGACTATTTTAGGTATACATTATATCTTTCAATTAGGTATATTATAAGTATGTAAATGCACTCATGAATAGGAGATATACAGTTTCGTAACAATAATAATAGTGAGATATAAGATTGTAGATTATTATTATGTATTCATGCTTATTGATTTATATATATGAGAATGATAATAATAAGTTCTATGGCATATCAGAAGGATCCTATGCATCAAACTATGAATGAGATCTCTATAGAAGTGTTTCTTTTACAGGTGAAAACTTTTGGATTTTTGCCTAAACAATTATTATGCTATCATATTTTTGACAACTATAGTGAATTGGTCCATATAAAACCTTATATGGCTTATAGATAGAGTACAATAAGGATAAGCTATGTCAGAGTTAAATTATAAAAACCTTAAGTAAATAATGTTTCTTGTTAGGTTAAATGAGCTATAGGCAATAGAAATAATAAGATGGGTGACCTATTAGGAAATAGCATCGCTTATCTCGTTCAAAAGTGGATTGAGTAGAAGGTGTTACATTCTTCTCCATTTGCTCCTTACACATCTTCACTTTATTTTAACCTTATGTAATATCATTATATAATAAAATTATTAAAAAGACCTCACTTTATATGCGATGGGAGTTAGATGTGAAGAGAAATACGATTGAAATGATAAAAAAATACTTGGATATTCAGGCCCAATTTAGCAAAGAAAAAATCCATTCAATTCATAATCAATCATATTGGCCATAGTCTATAACTACTCATCATGCCAATTATACACTCTTAGTATGCATTTCTAATACATCACATGTATTTAAACTTTGAAAATTTGATAATGGTTGATTACTAGCATTATAACTCTTATAAAGCTATTTTGGTTCATACATCTTGATCATTTTAGTTTTCATATACTTATAATATGGAGTTTTAATCAAATTAGACATGTAAATTTAATTATTTAATACCATTAAATTATTAAATTTCATCACTCCTTTTGTAAGAGTTCTAAATACATTAGAATTTTACATTAAATCAATCATTACAAGTATATCATTTAAAATCAAATTCTAAATTAGAAGAAAAATCTAAATTGCCTAATTCACTTATCCTAATCCATTTAGATACTAATTATCCATATTAGATAAGAATAAAGCCTAATACTCATCTTTAATTTAAAGTCCTAATCTAATTAGATATTCAAATTAAAATAGGATTATAATCCTAATTCTACTAGGAATCATATTCCATGTAGAATTCAAATTTACATAGCAAAAATCATCTTATATAAACTTAATTTAATTTATCAAATTTTGATATAATTTAATTAAATTCAAGATGATAATTATCATATGTTTTTATGAAAGAAAAATCCTATCAAATAGAATTTTAATTTTAATTAAAAATCTTTAAGTAGTAGTTATCTTGGAAACACATTCTAAGTGAATTGTAAAACTATTTTTAACAGACCCTAGAATCATCCCAAACAAGTTTGGATCAATTCTAGGAGCCATTGGAAGCCTTTTAGTCATAATAATGACTTTAATCAATTCAAATCACCCTTTGAATCATTGAAGCCATAGCAAACGAAATGGCAAAAATTACCATTAAATAATGCAAAATTATGCACTATCTTAACTCATAAGAAAGTTTAAGAATCTTATTCATGTGCAAGTGATTTTTGCCACTTAAAAACATTTAATTAACATAAAAAATATCTCAAATTCTTGAAAAATCAGTTCTAGAATTTTTGGAAAGCTAATGAAAACAATGTCAAAAAATTATTCCTTTTTAGTTTTTAATCTCCAAAAAAATCTGAATTCATGCCTCACTTATTTTAACATATTAATTTTACCTTCAAGCAACTTGTGGCCAAAATTAAAATCCATATTTGACTCATCATTCATCAAATTGAACAACAAAAATAGCAATTAAATCATAAAGCATGAAAATAGGAACAAGGTACATTCTTTTATGTGCAAAAACCACCTATGCATATAGAATAATAATTTTCTTCTTAAAATCAATTCAATAAAATTAAAAATCTAGACATCTAACTTTAATATCATGCCAAATTAATTTCAATTGTATTAGTAAGATCAAATCACAAAAATAAATTCAAGTGCCAACATTGAACAAATAAGTCATAAAATTATATTTCATATCCAAAAAAGCCATAAAAGAATTTTTCAACCATTTTAAATTATTTGAGAACCAAGCTCTGATAGCAATGTTGGTTTTGCTCATGTCATGCATAGTAGAAAATTAAAATTTTTTGTGCAAAACCAAGGAATGATAATAGGGATCCAAATAAATCAAAATGATAAACTACTAAAAACTTAAACAACATAGAAATTTTATTGTTTTCTATTTATTAGAGATTCCTTGTCTTTAGCTCACTTCCTTGAGTATTAGTAAACCACAGTGATCCTCATTGGGAACACATCTAAGGTATCTACACAAGAATTGAATTAAAGAACAATTGAATATGTAAGAACTCATAAGATATTCATAAGGGAGAAGAAGAAGAAGAGAATCCAAAAATTCATAAAGAGAGTAAGCAAATTTTTTATCAATTTGGTGGTTGCTTGTGCTTGTTGAATTTATGTAGGTTATTTACACAGAAAAAACCCTTTTTAGGTTAGATTTTAACCCTTAAAATCTACCCTAAATCTCAATTAATGAGGCCCACAAATTTGGCCCCTTTTTACCTATTACACATGGCCCAATAAAGAGGTTCCATGTGTTAATTGTATACCTCAGAGCATATATTTAATAAGGATATTTTGTCTACATTTGCACATTCATTATTATAAGAGGTATTCTTCATTACATAAGTGCTTATGATTAATTCATTTATTTGGCATGGATCATAAACATTGTAATAAAGTCTATGGTATTAGTTCACAATGCAAAAGAAATCATATAGTGTTCATGATTTGAGATTTTTACTGCATGAAAATGTGAAATACCAAAACTATCCCTAGTCATTATATTAATTAGATAGATCATTATTAATGTATATAGATTAGTTCATACTATACTCATTAACTTAGTCAAATAGTCATTCTTATAAGCTATAAGCATAATGAAGCTTGAAGTTAACAAGTGGATGCTTGTCTGAGAATCAAGTTCATTAGAGACCTAAAAATGAAATCCTCCAATGGATAGAAAATCTATGTTAGCAAAGTCATCTCATTATATCAGTATGTGTAAGTATCTTCTACCTTGAGATCGCTAAGGTTATCTTAATTATTAAAGGTTATTCTTTGAATTTGGTGCTTTTACTTGGCCGTGATGTATACATAGCAAAGAGGTTAGGTATGGTCTGAGATACTTGAAGGTAGTTGAGTGATCAATAAAGGATTCATCACTATATATTATAATAATGAGTTTATCTCACAAGTCTAATATATCTTTATTTATAAAATCCCTAACCAATATGAAATACAAGTGTGAATGAGATTCATATAGGCATTTTGGGAATAATCATGTAAATATTTGAATTGACACATTTAGGGCTTGATTAGACATATTTAATTAAGCATTAAATTGACACAAGTCTATACTCAAACATAAATGAGATAAAGTATGGTGGAAAGACTAATTACATAGTAACTGTTTAAATAAGGGTTAAATCATACCACTTGACTTTGCAACACTTGGTAGTCTTAATATGTGGCTATACACCTCTAAAGCCTTGTACATAAATAAATTATTAATTGATAATTAATTATAAGCTCAATAGGATTGAACCATAAGAGTCCTACTTGAATTAGGACTCTAATTCATTATGTACTACTAATGCATTTTAAAAACCAATAAGGTCACACACTTAAAGAATTGAAATGATTATAAAAGTGTTTGATGTTTTTATGATATGAGACATTATTATAAATAGAAGAAATATAGAAGAAAAAGTGAAATTGGGCTTAGAACCTAGTTGACCCGATTTACCTTTTTAAGTGTTAAAAATGACTTGGGCCTTAAAGGCCAAATTAATGTTATATGTTAATCTACTTTTAAATAGACCATTTAAGGGTTAAAAGAACCATAAATAAGTCTTATGGCTAAATTAAATTAAGGCCTAGAAGAGCCATAGTAGGAAGCTTAGAAAGTACCTTAAAATTCTATATGCATGTGCCCAATTTATGGGCTTTATTGAACAAGATTTAGGTCAAATTTTTAGTATTAAAATCTGACCTAAAGAGGGTTAATTCAGCATAAATAGCCTACATAAAATTAGCCAATACAAGCAACCACCAAATAGAGAGAAAATTTGCATACTTTCCTTGTGAATTTTTAGATTCTCATTTTTTTCTTCTTCTCCCTTCTGCATATCTTATTGGCACCTAGATATTTAGTTGTTCTTTATTCAATTCATTTATGGACACCTTAAACATTAAATATGATGTTATGGTTTATTAATTTAGTTATGGCTCTTGATTTTAATGTTGTGACAAGATTGTATTGGTATGATATTAAAATTAGATGTATTGATTTTTAATTGGATTAAATTTGTTTTAAAAAAATTTTTCTTTTATGCACATTAGGTTGTTTTTACATATATAAGAATATGCCCTGTTTTTGATTTCATGCTTTATGATTAAATTTCTATTTTTATGGTTTAATATGATGTTTGATGAAATAAAATATGAATTTTAATTCTGTTCATATGTTGTATGAAAATTAGATTAATTAATTAGATAAAATAAGTGAGACATGAATTCAGATTTTTTGAGAGGTTAAGAATGAAAATGGCATAATTGTTATGGCATTTGTTTCATTTCATTTCTAAAAATTCAAAATATTAGTTTTCATAAATATGAGATATTTATGATGTTGATTAATAGTTTTTAAGTGTTAAAATTCATTTTTAGATGAATGAGATTCATAAACTTGCTTAAGTCTTAAGATTGTGCACAATTTTGCATTGAGTAATGATAATTTTTGTCAGTTCATTTTGCCATGGGTTCAATTGCTCAAATAGTGATTTGAATTTATACAATTCATTATTATAGGTCTAAAAAGTTGAAAATGTCTGATAGAATTGATCTAAATATGTTTGGTTTGATTTCAGAGTCTCAGTTGCTAACAATTATATGATTCACTTAAAATTTGATTGTTAATGAACTACTACTTAAATATATTTAATTAAAATTCAAATTTAATTTGATTGGAGTTTTCTTTTCTAGAAATATATGATAACTTTCATCTTCGATTTAATTAAATTAAATCAAAAGTTGATAAAATAAATTAAATTCGGATAAGATTATTTTTGTCATGTAAATCCAAAATCTACTTGGAATGTGATTCCTAGAAGAATTAGAATTCTAATCCTATTTTAATATGAATTACAAATTGGATTAGGAATATAAATTAAAGATAAGTACTAGGTTTTATTCCAACCTAATATGTTTAGTTATTATCTAAATGGATAAGGATAAATGAATAAGGCAATTTAGATTTTTCTTCTAATTCAGAATTTGATTCTAAATGATATGCTTACAATGTTTGATTTGATTTAGAATTCTAATGTGATTAGAACTCTTACAAAAGGAGTTATGTAATTTAATAATTTAATAGATTAAATAATTAAATTACATGTTTAATTTGATTAAAACTCCATATTACATGTATATGAAAACCGAAATGATCAAGATGTATAAACCAAACTAGTTTTATAAGAGTTACAAAGCTAGTAATCAAGCATAATCATTTTTTCAAAGTTTTAATCCAAGTGATGTATTAGAAAAGGATACTAAAGGTGTATAATTGGCATGATTAATAGTTGTGGACTATGACTAATGTGATTGATTAAGAATTGCATGGATCTTTTCTTTCATAAATTTTACCTATGTCCCAGTCTTTTTCTCTCATTTCTATTGTATTTCTCTTCTTATCTAACTCTCCTCACATGTAACATGAGGTCTTCTTCATAATTTTATTATGTAATTCGAATACTTAGGTTTAGAATATGATGAAAATATTTAAAGAGCAATTGGAGAAAAAGGATTACCTACAAGGACCAATTGAAGAAATAGTTAGAAATATTTGAATTATTACATTATTAGGTTTGTAATTCATGCATACTACTTATGGTTTGGCCTAAATTGATTTCCTTACACTCGAGAAATCAATGTAGTAGAATTCCATAACTAGATCATATATTCAATGACATTAAATATGCATAAACAATCCAATACATGCAAAATCCCTTTGTATGAGCATACCAAAGTATGCAACCAATAATGAAACTTAAACGATGGAAAACCATCAATTAATACTAAAACTTGGAAGCCTTCTATTAATATGGTTATAACTAAAGTTGTTCTTATTATTGAGTTGTTAAGCAAACTCAATCAGGTTACATCAAATATGTTACAAAATATATTACTAGGTCTATCTTAGACAGTCTATTAATAGGTTAAGCAAACTTAAGGCTAATAGATCTAGTGGTAGATTAGGAAAATGTGTATGAGATATACATACATCAAGAGTTGCTAACCAAGTGATATGTAGTTGCATGATAATTCAATTAGCATGAGATGCCTACCAATTCTATTACGAGTTGGGGTTGTTGTGCAAACCCAAGGTTTGACCTTAATAAGAAATGCTTATTTTCTCACTAGGAAAACCATTGGGTTTTTTTGGATTAATGGTGAGGTCTATTGGTTCACAATAAATAGTGGGAGAACGTACATATTTTATTAAAGACCTTATAAAATGCATTCTTGTAGATGATCATACCATAACATGTTCTCAATCTTTACATATAAGTGCACTTGCTTTTGAGAATAGTTGTTAGAAGTGAAAAGATTAGTTATGCATTAGAAAAGCCCATCCCATCTATCCTTAGTGTTAATGCTAATGTTGATAAATAATTATAATATTTGAAGCATGTAGAAGACTCTAAACTAGCAACATGTATTATGCTTACATCAATGTCCATGGAGCTTGAAAGGTAACATGAGCATATGGATGTTCACACCATGAAATTTAACCTCAAAGTGCTATTTGAGGAGCAAAGCAAAATTGAAAGGCATGATATATCTAAGGCTCTATTTTGCTATATAATGGTGAAGGGGACTTCAACTATACAATCTGGGCTAAAAATGAATAGCTATATTAAATGACTTACTTGTAACGACCACCGGTCAACGTCTTATGAACAGTGCCTTCGGAACCCGATTGATATTCCCCGCGGTGCGGATTATAATTTCGAGTCCGATGATTGGCATATTGGTCATAAAACTTTGACAGGCCGGAAAAGGGTCTAAATGAATGAATTAAAATTTTTAGCAGAACCAATAATTAATTATAGGTCATAAACTACCTATTCCGGAGGTAAAAATATTT
>CANXYI011168603.1:0-11401 GCA_948208565.1 Hura crepitans
AGCACATACATAGGATTTGATCTGTATCTTCTGAGATTGGATACATGGAAGACATCATGGATCTGCTAAAGTTTTGGAGGCAAAGCTAGTCTGTAAGTTACTATTCCCACACATTTTGTTATCTTGTATAGCCTAATAAAACTAGTACTCAACTTTTCTTTCTTTGTAAATCACAAAACCTTCTTCCAAGGTGAAACCTTGAGAAACACTTTGTCTCCCACCTCATATTCCACCCTATTTCTCTTCAAATCAACATATAACTTTTGTCTATTAGAAGCCACTTTCAGTCTCTCTCTAATGATCTTCACCTTTATGTTTGCATCCTTTATTATGTTTTGTCCCATAAGATTGGTTTCACTGAGTTCATTCCTATATACAGGAGTTCTACACTTCCTTCCATAGAATACCTCGTAAAGAGCTATACTAAACTCATTTGATGACTATTATTATAGGCAAACTCCACTAATGATAGATACTAATCAGAACTACCTTTGAACTTAATGGCATAACTCCTCATGATGTCTTCTAGCACTTAATTAACTCTTTCTATGACTGTCCATCAGTTTGTAGATGAAATAACATAATAAAATTTAGTCGAGTATCCAAGGCATTATAAAGTTTCTTCCAAAACCTTAATGTGAACCTTGGATCTTGATATAAAATTATGAAAGGTGGCACTATATACAACCTGACAATTTAATCAATATAAAGTTTTGCTGGGTTTTCCAAAGAGTTATCCATCCTTATAGGTATGAAATGAGTGGTCTTGGTCAATCATTCTATCACAACCCATACTAAAGCTCATTTATTCTATGTCATAGGCAACCCAAATAATGAAATCTATAGCAACTTTATCCCATTTCCATTCTATTATTGCTATAAGATGAAGCAACCTAGATGTAACTTAATGCTCTACCTTCACTTGTTGATAAGTAATGCACCTAGTTACATATTCTGATACATCTCTCTTTATGCCTAGCCACTAATAAGAAAGCTTTAAGTCTTGATACATCTTTATGCTACTTGGATGCATCACATAAGGAGTATTATGAGCTTTTTAAAAGATTTGCTTCTTTAGCTCCTCTATTTCTGGTACACAGATTCTATCATGGTGATATAAATATCTATCCTTCTTGATTTCATACTCAATATGCTTCCCTTCTTGGATGGCACTAATTGCACTTATCAATATATGGTCATCTCACTAACAATCCTTCAGTTGCTATAGCAAACTAGGCTTAACTTGCATCTTAGCCAAAAGAGCACTATCACCCATGAGCTATAAGTGAACATGCATAACTCTAATGGCAGGCATAAGCTTTTTGGTAAGAGCATCTACCACTACATACTTTCTTTGCATGATAATCAATTAGGGAGTCATAATCCTTAATCAATTCCATCTATCTTCTCTTTCTCAAGTTCAGTTCCTTCAGGGTAGGAAAATACTTAAGACTTTTGATCAGTGTAAACATAACACTTCTCCCCATAAAAATAATATCTCTTGATCTTTAGAGCAAAGACAATAGTTGTAAGCTCTAAGTCATTAGTAAGGTAGTTTTTCTCATGAGGCTTTAACTATCTTAAAGCATGAAGAAGAACCTTGCCATCTTACATCAGAACACACCATAACCCATTGTGAGACATATTACTATATTTGGTGAAGTCCTTCCTTGAAACTGGCTGTATAAGAATTGGAGCCTCTATCAACATAGCCTTAAACTTGTCAAAGCTCTCTCAACATTTGTCATACCAAACAAACTTGACATATTTTCTCAATAATCATGTCATAGAGACTGCTATTAATGAAAACCCTTTTATAAACCATTTGTAATACACTGCCAACCCTAAGAAACTTCTGACCTTAATGGTGTTCTTAAGTGGCTCCCTCTTAATCATTGCTTCAATCTTGTAAGCATTAACTAGAATACCATCGACTGAAGTGATATGCCCTAAGAAATGCAATTTATTCAACTAAAACTCACACTTACTAAACATGGCATAGAGTTTCTCTTCTCTTAAAGTCTGTAGAACTGTTCTCAAATGCTATTATTGCTCTTCCTTATTTTTTGAGTGAACCAGAATGTCATTTATGAAGACTAGCACAAACTAATCAAGATAAGGTCTAAAGACCCTATTCATTAGGTCTATAAATGCTTTTAGAGTATTGGTAAGCCCAAATGGCATTACTAAGAACTCATAATGATGATATCTTATTTAGAAAGCTATCTTCGCCATGTTTATTTCTTTTACTCTTAGCTAATAATATCCAGACCTCATATAAACCTTAGAAAACACTCTAGCTACTTTAAGTCAATCAAACATGTCATTTATTTATGGAGGAGGATACTTGTTCTTAATGGTCACTTTATACAACTATTGGTAGTCAACACACAATCGAAGAGAAACATCCTTATTCTTAACAAATAGAAATGGTACTCCCTAAGGCGATACACTTAGCCTAATAAAACCCTTATCAAACAGTTCTTGTAACTAAAGCTTTAACTATTTTAACTTATCTAGTGCCATCCAATGTGAAGCTATTAATACCAAAGCAGTACCTGGTAAAACCTTAATACTAAACTTAAGTTCCCTCTCAAGAGGCAAACCCGATTACTCATCTGGAAAAACATCAACAAACTTAGCCACTACTAGTATCCCACTCCTATTTGGCTCTCATATCTTGATATCATACACATAGGCAAGATAAGCTTGGCATCCTTTTCTCATCCTCTTTCTAGCTAAAATATTTGATATCACATTAGATAAAAAAATCTATCTTCTCACCAACTAATGTAATGTCAACTTCATTTGAAGTGTTGAGAGATAACCTCACCTACTTGTAATCCATAATCACTTGATACTTAGACAACAAATGTTAAACTCATCAATAGGAAACTCTATTAGATAAGCTAAAAATAGATGACTTTATACTAATAAGGAATATACTCTATATACTAGATCAATTACAACATGCTAACCTATGGGATTACTAACCATAATCTCTAGGTCAAGAGGCTCCAAAACTAACCCCTAGTCTCCTACCCATGATGTGCAAACATAAGAATGTGCAGATCCTAGATCAATTTAAGATAAAATAAGTGTATCAAAGAGGAGAAAAGTACAAGCTGTGACATTTAGATCAATAACATCCTCTCATGCTCTAATGGGATACTATTATGTAAGAGCTCTATGTTTAGCTTTAGACTCTAATATGTCCCTTTAAGCTCCCTCAACTATCTCTCTTCGGCCTCCCTTCTTACCTCTAGTATGTGTAGGTGATGATCTTTATCCAATACTAAGTTCTTTAGGATAATCCTTATGAATGTGACCTATTACTTTATGCCTTTAACAAATACCTACCTTATTCCTCTAACACTCTTCCCTGTGCCTCTTAAAATATGTCTAACATTGAGGAACTTGACCACTCTTGACTATTGATCTTGGTGTACTAGTAGCTTGAGACTGCTGCTATCTAGCCTTACCTTTACCACTCTAAGTTGCTTTATATGTCTATCTCTACTTTTAAGATTGTTGTGTCGTACCAAACTAAAAACCCTTATATTTCTTATATGACTATGGAGTTGCACTAGATGATCCCTAACTAGTAGATCTTTTTTTTAGTAAGACTCTTTCTTCTCTTTCTATACCACCTCGATAGAATAGTACATTGACACCAACTGAGAAAAGTCCCTAATCTTTTTTGGCAACACTTGACACTTGATACCAATATGTAGACCCTTCTCAAATCTCTTGCACTTGTCTGCCTTTATAGTAATGATCTGCTTAACATATCTACTAAGCATAGTAAACTCTTTCTTATATTATCCTATAGACCTCTAATCTTACTTGAGATCTATAAACTATTACCTCTTGTCATCAATGTAATCCTCAATGATATACTTCTTATGAAATGTAGATAAGAAGAACTCCTATATCAATTGGTCCTTAATCTTATACTCAGTAAGATCCTTCCCTATTTAGGTGCCTCCTCTTGTAAGAGTGATGTGCCACAAATCACTTTCTCTTATGGTGTACACTCTATTTGTTTCATGATATTCTCTATGCGATCTAACTATTACTCTGCCTTTATTGGCATTATCACTCTCTCACCTTCAAAGTCCTTTGCCCTTATCTTTTATATATCTTTTGGAAGGCTAAAGGTACCTTGGTCTATAGTGCTAGTGGTGGAGGAGCAACTGTTGTAGCCTGCCTCAAAAGACAGAGCAGCCTGCCTCAAAAGATAGAGCATCTCCTGCAAAAATACTAGTAGAGCTTATTATAACATCCAAAGCTATATATAAATGTTAATAGACTTTAAAAAATGCTAATTAAGATCTTTACATTTTCTATGTAGAGGAGTAAATATGATACGGTAATTATAATTAAAAAAGAAGATGTTTTTTCAATTAAAAAAGGGGTTATTTAATTTAATTAGAGATATCAATAATGATTGAATAAAGATTTTGGAAAAATGCAAAGAATAGTTGGACATACATGGAAGAGAAAATGATTTCAGCATAATAATATGTGATTAAGAAAAAAGAGGGGCTAAATAGGAAATTAAAGAGATATTTTTGTGAAAGAAAGATCCTAATGTTTCATTAACATGAATTATTTATTTTATTGGTTTTAATAATAGGCAATGGAAAAATAGGAGATAACAAAGGGATTGCATGAACTAAAGCTATCTAGCTTCCATAATATTGAACTAAAGGTTTCATGAAGGAAAAGGGGAGATGTATTCATCAAAGGGCCTGATACAGGTATAGAGTAGTTGTATTAATGTAATTATAGCAGTGCTATGATAGTAATGAAGCTAAATAGTAGGGTTATGATAGCAGTGAAGCAAAAAGAGGGTAAGGGATGATAATTTTAGAATGAAGAGGATAAAAATAAAGACTTCCACAAAGACATTGACATTAGGTAAGAGAGTTAGCAGTGACTGCTATGGTATTAGGTGGCACCACTGATTGTAGTACGTTATACTACTACTAGCGTAAGGGAGCATTATAGCTACAGCTACAAATTTTGATAGCAAACACTATGACTCATGAAAGGATGAGGATTTGGGAGATTCAAAAAGGGGGAGAATTATAGCCAAATTTTAAGTTTGAGATGAGGTCTAAAGAGGGGTAAATTGTTGCTACGTTTTGCAACAACGTGAGTATTCCAATATAATGTCCCTCAATAGTGGAATTTCACTACCATGGCACCAAAATTGTTATAGTTATGGCTAAATGGTAGTAGCAGTACGTGTTGTAGCACTAGAGGTTATGATAATAGCTAAAGTGGAAGGGGAATCATAGAAGATAGTGGTAAAGGAAGAGAGTGCTACTAGAAGCAAGGGATAGATATTAAGCATCTTTGATGTTACTACAACTGCTAGATATGGGTATCAGACGATGCAATGATTGTTATAACTGGATAAGGCTATTACTATTATTCGATGGCATAGATGTTATAGCTATTATACATGCACAATTAGAGTATGAAGGTAGTAGAACTAGAGTTTGTCGAAATAAGTAGGTACCTACTTTCTCTCCATTCATGAACAAAATTATGAATTGTTAATTATTAAAAGGTAGAACTAGAATAGGAATATTGTTAAAGTCAAAATGAAATTAGAGTGTGGGGAACCATAAGGAGATAGGTAGTAAGTGTTATTTTATTTTAATCTCCTTCTTTTCATCTTTTAAAACTCTTTCGATTTGAGTAGGTAGTTAGATGGTAGCATGATTTTATTAGAATAAGAGAGAATAAAAGACACAGAAAGTAAAAACATTAATTAAGTATTTAAGAAGATAGAATTTAAAATGTTTCAAAGCAAATTCTATGTTTTTGAGTGAAATATAGAGTGTGTAGACCATTATATCAAAAGTTCATGAATCAAAGGGAGATAGTGTATGCATAAGAGTGAATTTGAGTCTAGAAATGTGCCACTAGATTAGTAATTGCAAGAAGAGGACACATTATTTTCTTACTTTTTTTTTGCAAATAGGTAACTATAGTATATCAATTAACAAATAGCATTTAGTATAAATAGGGGTTAAATAGATTAGTGAAATGTTGCTTGTTATGGTTAGAAACTATATGGATTAGGTGTTAAAATGATGTAAGGAAATGGAAGAAAGATAAGAAAATAGTAATAGTTGCTACATTCTAGACCGTTCTCCAATACATTGCCATCATAAATTGAATAAAATAATTAGATTGATGTATATAGTCACCTAGTTAGAATGGCATGGGTATGTAAGGGGATGTTTAGCTATATATGTTATAGGTAAAGTTAGACCTAGGAAGTACAACACCATGTTCTAATGAGTAATGTATGTTTCTTGGTTATCAGTTAACATCAACTTTAGAAGATGAAACACAAAAATTTGAGTTAAAATCATATTATAGAGTTAAAAACAATTCTCATATGTCTTAACTTGACATGGTTAATTTGTGTTGGGCATAATGGCAATTAGGGTAATGTGAGAATTTAAAATGAACAATGACACCTTGATGTTATGTGTATGTATATGGATATATTGTATTTAATAGAGTTTGAGTTAATATAGGTTTACTTTAAAGTTCTAAAGTAAATTGACCAGTTTACTTGTGACAAGAGTTCCTAGTTTTTAAAATATCTATTTTTACTACATGTACAGGTGATTAAGTCTAATTCTTGACATGAAAAGTGCGATTCTATTTATATATGTGAGCTTGACAAGGACAAGGGCCTGTGATTATCCTTTTAAATGATTATCTCAATACGATATGCATGCATACCATGACTAGAGCATATATATAAGCATGATGACAAAGTAAAATACACATAATGTTATATAAAATAAACGGAGCATGCATACATATATGTGTATATGTCTATAAAGACATAATGAAGTACATAGTGATACAATTATGTAAACCCTAATCATAGTTTTGTAAATAATAGTGAAGCTATAGCTTTAAGCCATCCCATAGGGTAGGAAGTAAAACTTATGAATTGGATGTACTCAATTTAAGAAAGTGTTACTTTAACTAGGGTAATGCCTGAAATATAATATGCATAAAATACTAAAAATGGTATGTATTCCTTTATCTCCTAGCTTTAGTAATTAAATTAATTTCTTAAAGTTATATCACTACAGCTAAACTTAGTCGAATTGTTTTGGAAGAGGCAATTGTATTTTAAAAATTGGATTATTTTGTAAATTTATCATGGTATAACCATTATATTTACATCTTTAAACACTTATGTATAGGTAACATAATAATGTTCATCCCATAATGCATGTCTTGGTATTTATTGTGATTATGTTATATATATGGTTGCTTAGGTAGAAATAACATGTTATGTTCGAGGTCTAAAGCTCATACATCATATCAATAATATGATTAATTAAGGTATCCCTTATAATTATAATTACCTTTTAAAATACCTTAGTTACATTAGTTACATACTCATAAAACTCATTATCAAATATTAAAGAAAAAATAAAGATATACTAGAAAAGTAGAGAAATAAAAACATAATCATGAGTTTTAAGGACACATTAGATAAAGCTGGTTGGTATTAAAATGATTATACATGTAATAACAGCACCAACTTAGGTTAAAGAGAGTTACTAGAACTACATACCATAACAGATCTTCTAGAGCTTAGGTAGTATGCTATTAGAACTCTGGAATGAATAGACTTGGCATGCCAAGATAGGGAGTTACAGTATAACAAGGTAATAGATATGCGTATTTATCAGTTATCAGCTTAGCATCAGATACGCCACTTTATTAGTTATCAACTTGTCAGGGATATGCCTTTCATAAGCTACTTGGTCATGGCCACACCTTTATCAGACTTGATGATAGCTTTAGCCTCTTTATCAACTTTTCCCATTTATTCTTTCTCAACTGGAGTTCTATCTTTAAATTAACTTTGGCTTTCTTTTAATGTGACCCAAAATAAATTTACATAGTAATATACATGCAAGTATAATTTTTTTTAATATGAGATTTAGCTATACATACATTCATAGCCATGCACTATGATGTACAATAGTAAGATTCCAATTAAAGATAACCATGCTTGTCAGTTGCAAAAATTGATAATTGTAGGTATGGTAGAATGAGCTTTTATACATGCACAAATAAGATGTTAGTAGCATAAAATATTCAATCAGTAAAGTACATGACTTACATTGCATGATAATGTCTTGAAAGCTTAATGGTTAAAGTAGAATGATTGTTAAAAGTTATAGTTAATATGTACCTTGAGATTGGCAAGTAGAAACTTTAGTGAAATTATTAAAAAGTCATCTTCCATACATGTGAGCATACTACTGAGTCATAATCAAGGTTTAAAAATAGTTTGATTCATGAAATAGTAATTAGTGAAAAAATGTTAAATGCTCTAGTTATGTAAAAGTCAATTGTGTGAAATGAGTTCACATGTAGAGATTTGAAATAGGTGTAAGCCATTAAAAGATTATAGATAATAGATGGACAAACTATAACACAACATATATATATATATATACATACCATTGAAGAAGAAAAAATTTATACAAAATTCTTTCGATAGGAAGTGACGATGTGCTAATAACAATAACTAAGGTAAATATGTCATTAGTATATAAAACATACATGATATGCTAAGAAATGCATCACAAAGAATACGAATAGAACTTCTATTTACGTGTAATTAATATTCAGCAAACTATACTTAAGATACTTAGTAGGGTAAATTATCTCTGTCTTGTAGTAATAAAATGTTAATTTAGCTTTTTTTTTTGTATGATACGCAATTTATAGGAGAATGGTAAAAATGGATACCCATCTCAAGGTAACTTTGCCCAGAATTCCTAGTGTATCTTGACATCTCAGTTAGTCAAGAACCTTTAATGTATCTCAATGCATAAAAAGGAAACTTCTATGTGTAATATAATATAGCAAGCTAATTTCATTACATAATCGTATATGTATGGCATGTCAAGTAGTGAAGCAATTTAATATGAGGATCCTTAAAGGTTAATGGATAGGCATATGAACCCCTGAGTCGATATGCATGCATGTGCAATTGAGTACATGTAGTCTAGCTCTTGTCAGGAGAGCCTTATGCAACTTTTCCTTTCATCGAAGATAGTTTAGTTATGTTCTTGAGTTGTCACAAAGGTGACAGACCCTATATATTGTTATCATACAAAATTGCTATAGTTCATACATAAGACTCAAGATAAGACATATTTGCAAGTAGCTCAACTTAAGGCATACATTGTATACATCTACTACTTTTCCTATAAATAACATGTTTATTAAACTCATATTTCAATTATCTTATTCAATTAAGCCCATTTTGGAAAGACACAAAACCTATGGATAATAGGATCAAATAATGTGCAATGGCCCATATTTTTTACCTAACAATTACTGCACTAGCATAAAAAAGTGTGTAGTATCAAATTAGGCTTATGCGATAGCACTATTAAGTAAGTGTGTAGTGGTCCTTATGGAACTTTATGATGGGTGCACCTACATAGATCAAAAGATCATAATAAAAATCTATGGGTATGAAATATAAAGAACCTATGGACAATCTAGGTACTAAATTACCCTAACTACTACTACATCCCCTAGCTAACTAGTTAACCTATATATTTCTAAGTTGTCACATCATATGTGCTATAACTAATATATTTTAGTTTTATCAGCTTAATTAACCTTATATTGCTTTTAACTTCATTGTTTTAGTCAACAAATGACTAAAACTAGGAAATTACATTATAAATCTTAATTTTAGTGATCAAGTAGACCATAACATGTATTTAATCACATTAATGACATATGTACTTCAAAAAATCATTATTATCATCTCATTTGTTACTTATAACCACATAATTGCCACTTCATATTTTCTTTATAGGAAATGTTCATCAATGATACATTATGCCTAAGTGTCCTTTAAAATATGCTTTATGGCATAAATGGTAATGTAATCCCTTATATTTTCTCATTATATGTTTAAAAATATTATAGCCAAAAACCTCATCAATATATGATTTTAATCATGTGTATCATCAAATATAATAACTATAACATACATATACATCTTTTATGCATTACATGATTTCTACATACACAAGCAATTAAAAGGTATCATTCGACCAAGCTTGCTAATCTTATATAAATCACACAAATAACATCACTAGGCCATATGGCCACAATCATATAATCTTTATGCTCAAAATTCTACATACACCACATGAACCACCTAATAAGGGCATTTGGCTAACTAAGCATATCCAACATCGTTTCATCTCATTTTAGCTTATATATGCTAACAATTACATGTAAAATGCATAAAAGCATAATGTTACTATATTTTAGTTTAATGCCATTACATACACACATTTCATATTATACTAAAACTTAAGAATACATGAGGACAAATAAGCTATTGGGCTATTCAGCCACCATAGGCTCTTAGTTTACTTCTTATCATGGTTTATCATAAGCAACACACATTATTTCTATATATGCATGTATATCCATTCTTGCACATAAAACCTATTTAGCATACTTAATTAAGCATGTATCATCTTATATACCTTTATGAACATTACACATATACAATTTCTCATATCATGCCGATCTGTCACATTTATACACTTATAACCTATCACCATGCCAAACATACATTGTTGAGGCATACAACATACAAATGCCTCGTGTTGCTAATTTTGCCATACGTAGATTTTTAAGAGCAAAAATTTATACAAATATCATATGTAACTTATAATGCATCCAACAAGTCATAAAATCATGCTTACATATCATACACATGCATAATTTACATAATTACTCATAATATGCTCACCTTGCCCAAATTCATACAACATGTGCATTTTACATTCCATAAGCATTCTTATGCTTTCAAATACTCTAATATATGTCAAATATACAATTATCATCAATTTAAGCATTAACATACTAAATTATTACTCTAAGCATTATATGCCTCAATTAGGCCTATTAATGCACATAATGGCACCATTGACATAATATGGTTTCTATATGATAGTTATGTATTCATATAATTTAAAATACATTATTATATATCTTACATGCCATATATCCTAATTAATTCTAGTAATTCATAAAATTTAGCATTTAATGCTTTTTCACACACATAGGCATAATATGTCAATTTAATGCACACACTCAATATCCCACAATTTCTTTTGTTTACACATATTGTGGATGTTGTAACATGACCTTGAGGACTACTTATATCTTTAATTTTCCCTTGTCTTGTGTTTTGTCAAAAACTCCTAACATATTGTAGGTAAAATCTTATAAAAACCATAACAAATCACATGAAGCTGAAAATCAAAATGTAAAAATGTAGATGTGCTCTTAG
>CANXYI011168606.1:0-15383 GCA_948208565.1 Hura crepitans
CCTATAACTGACCATCTTTTTTGCATAAATAGGGTGACATGACCTAAAGCTAAGGTAAGAAAAAGATAGAACCAATTTTGGAGTTAGACAGAATGAAATAATAGAATATTGGTAAAAGTTAAATGAGTGAACCAAGAGGACAATTTTAGGAGGGTAACCTAGCGGGAAGTACACCGCTTATTGGGTTTCTTTTGAAATCCAGTAAGAGGTGTCACATATCAAGACATTATATTATTAATAAAAATTTCTCTTGTTAAATCATGTTTACATATACATGTAAACAACTTATCATATTAGACTAACCATTCGATTAATAAGGTTTTTATTATATCATATGTACAATTTTATTCTTTCTAAAAATTATAATTATTTGCATTTTATAATAATCTAGACATAGTTACCATGTATAATCCATACATGTATTATCTTTTTTATGTAATCAAATCTTCATATTAAATTTTCTTTTGTGTTACCTTAACAATTACATATTAAGAAACTTATGATATGTTAAAGGTAAATATTTAATTAACTAAGTTTACAATATAATTTCTTAGTTATCTCTTTACAATATAATTTCTTAGTTGTCTCTTAGGTCATTTCTTTTTCCATCATATTAATCATGTACCTATTACCAATTTAATATTACATAAGTAATTTATTTGATCTATGCACGATCATCTCGATTTTGTATAATTCTATCTTTTATTCATATTAATTATATTTTTACTAATTAGTAGTCTTTCTTCTGTTTTCTAAAATTGACTAATTTATAGTAGTTACTTTTTCTTGTAACTACTTAAATTCATCAATTGTCTTTTTATTTTATAATCATAGAAACATTTGATCAATTTCTCATGCAATATTAATAACATTTTAACATGTTTTTCTTTTTATTCTTAACATCTACAAATAAAACTTCCTTTTAATCCTTTATTTAGTCATATTTCTTCATCATAATTCTTTATATTTTTAATAAACTTATTAATCTCCTATATTTTAATAATTTAATTCCAACCATACTGGTATATACTTACATGTATTTATTTTATCTATCTTATCAATTCCTTATAATTTCAATCTTTAATTACTATTAATTTACAAATGCCACTTAAAATTTTTTCTTATTATTTACATTTATAGCACACATTCTTTCCCATATTACAAATTTTTACTCAAACTTGGTGTGACACCTCTTACTGGATTGTCGATGAAACCCAATAAGTGGCACACTTCCCACTAGTTCACCCATCCTAAATTTGTCCTTCCGTTTCATTCATTTAACTTTTACCAATTTCTTATTATTGGATTGAGCTTAACTCTAAAACATGTTTTGCCTTTTTATTAGCTCAGCTTATGCTTATGCCAGTCTATTATTGCCTAAAATGGTTAATTAAACACTATCTAGATATTTCCTAAAAGTCAGTAGCATAATGGTTGTCCGGTCACTATCCAAAAATTTTTAAACTTGTAAAACACTTCTATAAATTCATTTCCACATATCTTAGACCCTTCTGGTCCCCCAAATATCAACCTAACATTATCAGTCTATCAGTTCATTCACATAGCCTCAGGCCACAATTAGCAAACTTATAGTCCCAATGTCTCAGGCTCATATATCACAAACAACACATGAACAAAACCATACATACTGATAATTTACTTATTACAAAACTCTGTCTACATTATGTATATAGATAACAAGTTACATGATACCCTTTTCCTACCTATGCACATGAGTGCAAAATTGTACAATAATAACATAGCAACATTGTCAAAACTTTCCTCAAAACCTTACTCGCACGCACTACAAGGTTGTATCTTTGATCTGATTACCTACGCACAAAAATAGGTACGCTGAGTATATAATATACTTTATGGTGAACTCAAGCATTTAAATCAAGTCATATGGTTTATTCATACATATATAAAATTAATATTATCTAATTCTAGTTATAAAGCCAATAGTTAAATTATCTATTTCAAATGACCAAAATACCCTTGCACCTATGCATAGCAATTTATTATATATTCATTCATTTAAAAATCAAGTAAATTATGGATTTAGGCCATTTTTGCCATACCCCCTATTGGATTCCTGAAGGAACTCAATAAGCAGTGCACTTCCTGCTAGGTTACCTATCTTGAAATTTATCCCATCTTTATTCATTTAACTTTTACTTATACTGCACTTGACAACTTGGTCTAATTTCAAATACAATTTGATCTATTTCTATAGTCTATTTAGGTCTATGTTATCTTATTCATGTTATTATAGAGTGGTTTAAACAAAATCCAGTATTTCCGAAAAATTCGCTAGCATAAACGGCTGCTCGGGGCACTATCCTAAGATGCAATTTCTACCTGTAAACACTTCTATATCATATATCCTATCTCCTAGACCCTTCTGGTCCCCCAAATCTCATCCTATCAACATCATCTATCACCCAACCGTCATAGGCCTTAGGCCACAATAAAAACACATAGAGCCTCAGGCTTACAAGCATCCATACAGATCATATATACTAAAGAAAATCATCACAGGATTAATTACAAAATAGTCTATTATATACAAAAGCTACCATTTGTCCCTTATATACATTAAACCTAAATTCCCCACCTAAGTACATAGAGTGCAAAAGCTACTCATTATACATGATCAACTTTCTCAATAAGACTTCTGAACTTTATTGCATGCTTTATGAGCCGACATCTCTATTTTGGGTACCTGCGCACTAAATTGGGTAAGTTGAGTATAAAAATACTTAGTGGTGAATTCAATTATTAGAAACATGTTTGATAGTTAATCCATGCATTATACTTCTATTCTTATCTTATACTGATATCCTGATTCAATTAAAGAAACTAACATGCAAAAATTACCGTTTTACCCCTAGGGTGTTTCTATCCATAATCACCTAATTAATTATTACAAGCCATATAATTTATGTCTTTGGTCATTGTCAATCATTTTATGTACCCCTTTACCATTGTAAGCCTTTATTCATTATCAGTGGAAAAATTTACTAAAATGCCCCTGTGTCATGTTTCACAGGCATATGTGGATTTATTAATCGTATTTAATTATTTAACTGGCCCAACTCAAAAGACATCCCTGACAGACACTAGATCTAGAGAGAAAATAAACTGGTGCAGTAGTCCCCATTCTAGACCTGTGCTGCTGCACCGGTTCAATTGAATTC
The DNA here is from genome assembly GCA_948208565.1 of Hura crepitans. Lineage (NCBI taxonomy): Eukaryota > Viridiplantae > Streptophyta > Magnoliopsida > Malpighiales > Euphorbiaceae > Hura > Hura crepitans. The sequence goes on from CANXYI011168606.1 coordinate 3,201, forward strand.
TGGCACCCAAGGTGTAAATAACAAGGTGTTATTTGCCTAGAAGACTAGTTTGTCCAATAGACTAGTGCAATAGCCCTCAATGACCTGCACCACAACACCAACAATATCCAATCTGGCATCAAGTGGCAAGAGTAGCAAGTTGTCTATCCAATAGACTAGTATAGTAGCCCTAATAGGGAACTACGCTATTGTACTGGCCTTATTTGAAAAATAGATAGTTTAGTAGCTGCTAAAGATCCCTAAGTTGACCAATCAACCCATCTAGTAGGTGTCTAGCTAGTGGGCCATTTAACCTCAATCAGTGTCTATTTCTTTACTGATTAACTTTTTATAATGTTATAATCTTAAAAATAAACATATATAAATTTTCTAGCACAGTTGGAAATTAGCTCAGTCTATAGGCACAAATAGGCTATACCGGGTAAATTCTCATAGGAGTTCTCAGGCATTAGAATTGCCAAAAACTAAGGTATATTATGCTTGAATTTATTCCATAATTATTTCTCAATCATTTGTCCTTTACTGTGTAGGGGTATTTTTGGTTTAGGTAATGGTCAACTAGACAATTACTAGTCATTTCATCAAGATTTAAAAGCCAATTCTGGGTTCATATCTTAGCCTTTTTTAGTGCAATTTTAAACAACAAATTTTATGCATTCCATAGGCCTAAAGTGAATATACACTAGGCCAAAACATAGGCACAATTGCCATAATATTAAGCCACAAACAATAGCCCTTAAAGGCACATATTATAGATACCTTGTTTAGTTAAAGTTCATAGCCCTTAAAGGCATATTACAAGCCTTTTTTTTTCAAGTCCTTTCCTTGTCAAATTACATTTCATTTTACATGCCAATTCTTAATTACATTACATGCCAATATATTTATGGATGTTCCCAAATCTCATACTAAACAAATTAAGCTAAACATGCTCATATTCTTGTATGCATACCCTCTACACTTAGGTTACCAACCTTTACATACCATTATCATTCACAACATCAATCAATATCATTTTATATTCAAGTCTAATAAAAGCAAACAATTTGAATAATTTTAAGTCTAATGCATCAAGTGTCCAAACATTTATTCATTTCAAGAAACATAACCAAAACTTACTTACCACTTTCCTTCTCACTGGTTTTGGGTACCTTGAGATACAAGCCATAACCAAGCATTTTTCCACATTTCTTCTTTCCTTTAATGCCTTACACATATTCTCAACCCAATTAGGAATTTTCATGCTTTAAAGTTAATTGCATATGCCAAGTGACCATTTTATCTAAAGTAAACCTATTACATGGCTTAGTCATTAACATATCATTTTGATTCACAAGCCAATTACTCAATTAGATACGTATACCAGTAGTCATTCTTTTAAAAGCCTTAAACACCCTCATTCCATTTAATCAATCAAGATACACATACACAATTTCACATGACCATTTCTCGATTACATATGCCTTTCATGCCATACATGTATTTAAAAGCCAAACTCACACCATTCATCACCTTATTAGCCTTAAAAATCATCATTAGCACTCTAACCATCAAGTAACTAATCCTTACAGCTTCCTCTACCTCTCGGCTAGCAAAGCAATTCACCCATAACAAGTTTATGCTCACCATATGATACCTATTTTACATGCCAAATTTGTCTCATTATCCTAAAAGATCTCATTCCTATTTGAAGTGACATCAACTATACACTAAACTACACACCTTTAGGACTTATTTCCACCCCCTATAAAGAATTAAGGAACATGATGAAAATTCTTGAATTCACTTACTTAGTAAGGAACACACTTGAAACTCCACTTGCACATACTGTCTAGCCCTTCCATGATAGCTTCTCCCTTGCTCTCCAAGCCTTTCCTTGCCTCATTTCACCTCAAACCAAAGCCACACATATTCTTGTAGCTATTAGGTACCTCAAAGAACCCTTTACAGCTAAGAAATCACCATGAAAACAAAAGGAAAAGTAAAGAACTCACTTTTGATACCCCTACTAGATTGCTTCTATTAAGATAACTTTAGTGAATTTTAATTCACAAATGAGAGCTCCTTTAGCCATGATTAATTTTTTTGGAAATTCATTAACAACTTAACTTGAATTTAGAAACCTAGAATTTTTAAGTTTGCTAAAGGAAGAAGACAAAATTCACTCTACAATGCTACTATGGCGTCAATTCCAGCCTAGAAAGAAGAAAAAAATTTGGCCTTTTATTTAGTGGAAAATCCACTTGTCAACTAAGTTTGTCACTTGTCAAGGTCTTATGCTAGCTGGTAAGTGCATGAGTGGGGTCCACAGCCACTCGATCTATCTCAAAACGATTTAATTTACTAGAAAACTTAAAAAATTCACCAAAATTCACACTGACCTTAAAAAATTACACCATTTATTTTAAAATTCATATTTTAATCCCCTTTACATTCTCATATATTTTTGTGGCCAAATTCCATCAATAGGACAGTTTTCAGGCTCTGTCGATTTGTATACTAGTTCTTGAAAATTATGAGAATTGCAAACGATTTTAGAATCCAAAAATTCTTTCATTGATGGACTTAGTGGAATTATTAAGCTTTAAGGTCCATTGTTTTCGGGTCCGTCCAGCACTTTTTGAGTCAATCTCGGCCCATAAAATTTTTATTTCACTAAAGGGTAGCTTATAGTCCAAATGAATTATTAGTTCTACTAAATTTTTAAATTTTGCTCTTTTCATCATATTAGAACCCCTCAAAGTTTCATGACCAGTGTCATTACCTTGATTTATGTGCAAGTGACTCGACACCTTGAGCACACTTTTCGGGACCCAGTGGCACTTTTCATGGAGCTTTAGAACATAAGTATTACATTTCTTCCCCTTTTAAGAAAATTTTGATCCTCGAAATTACCTAGAGCAAATAAATAAGGATATTGAGCTCTCAATGGCTCATCTGGCTTTTAGGTAGTTTCCTCTGTATGTTGGTACCTTCATAGTATTATAATAGTGGTATGGACTCATTCTTTAACTATTTCATTTTATGAGCCATACTCTCTACTTGTTTCTCTTTATAACTCAAATCTAGTTATACCTCAATATGTGCTATTAAAATCTCTTATAATGGATCCGGTCTATACCTTCTAAGCAAAAAATGTGAAAACATCATGTATTTGCTATAGCTCGGGTGGTAGTAAGCCTATATGCTAGAGGCCTAACCCTATTTGTACTCTCATAGGGTCTAATGAACATGGGACTCAATCTCCCTTTATCCTAGACCTCTTCACCCTTCTCCCCGAAGAAACCTCTAGAAACACTTTCTCCCTAACTGTATACATAATATCTCTTAGCTTTAGGTTAGTAGATGATTCCTATCTAACCACAACTGGCATTAGCCGTTCTCTTATTAACTTCACTTTTTCTTCAAACTCTTCAATTAAATCTACACTTGGAGATTTTTCTCTCTCCGACTTCACTCTAACATAAAAAAGTCCTGTATCATTGACCATGCAATACCTCATATAGGTCTATCCCTAAACTAAATTGGTAATTGTTATTATATGCAACCTATACCAAAATGAGTATACATCCTAGTTACCTATAAGCTTAATAGCACAATCTCATAACATATTTTCAAACATCTATACCACCCTCTTTGAATGTCCATTAGATTAAGGATGAATATCTATATTATAGATCAGTCTGGTGCCTAAAGTTACTTACAGCTTTTTCCAAAACCTAAAAGTGAAACAAAGATTCCTATCAGAAATGACAGTCACTAACACATCACTAAATCTAACTATCTCATCCATGTATAGTCTAGCCAGCCTCCCTAAAGACTAATCCATCCTGACTAGGTAATTCGAACTGTCTTTGTCAATCTGTCAGCAATTACCCATGCAGCATTGTATATACCTTTAGTCAAAGATAACCTATCCCATTTTTGCTCTAGTATTGCTATAGGATACAACCCTCTAGAAGGAATATGATGCTCAACTTCCACTTGCTAGCATATCAAACACTTGGCATTATATTCTACCACATCCTTTTTTCATACCAGGCCACTAATAATAAAATTTCAAGTTTAGATTTTCCTCTTAGGATGCATAAGACAAGGAGCCTCATGTGTCTCCTTTAATATATGTACCCTCAGGTTATTTATACTAGATGCATATAACCTGTTATAATAATACAACTATCCATCTTCCGTTAACTCAGTCCTTATGGTTTCCCCTCTTTAACCTTGCTTACCATATGATCTAACTGTTCTCTTTCCATCTATTCTCCTTAATTTGTTGTCAACAATCTAGCTTTATCTATAACTCAGCCAGCATAGCATTTCCTGAAGTGTACTACAACTGTAATTCATACTTTTTAGGGTTATCATAAATTTCTTATTCTTAGCATCTATTATCACATTGGCTCTCACTGGTGGGTAGTTAATCAGGCAATCATAATCTTATGTTAGCTCTAACCAGATTCTCCTGAGTAAGGAGATATTTCAAGCTCTTATAATCTATACATATGTGGCATCTCTCTTTATATAGATAATGCCTTCATATTTTTAACACAAACACAATAGCAGCTAGCCCTAAAATTGTGAGTAAGATAATTCTTCTCATATGGCTTTGATTGTCTTGAAGCATAAGCTACTATCTTTTCATACTATATCAACACCTATTCTAAGCTGTTCAGTAAAGCATCACTATACATTATAAAGTCTTTATCCTGTTTAAGTAAAATCAGGGTAGGAGTTTCTATTAGCATCTTCTTTAATTGCTCACAACTGGCTTGACCCTTATTATTCCAATCAAATTTCACATTCTCTATAACCTATCTAGTTAAATAAGTGACACTAATGGAGAACCCTCTTATAAATTCTTTGTAATATCAAATAAGGCCATAAAATTTCTCACCTTAGTTACCGTCACAGGTGGTTCCCTTTTTAGTATTGCCTTTTATTTACTGGGACCAATTCTGATTCCCTCTACTAAAACTATGTGATGCAGAGAAGAAAATTCGCTCAGCTAAACTCACATTACTAAGCTTGACATATAACTGCCTTCCTTTTAAGGTCTGTAACACAACTCTCAAGTGTTGTTCATACTCTTTCTAGTTTCTAGAGTACACTAGAATACCATCTATGAACACTACCACTACTTATATACATAAGATTTGAAAAGCTCTGCTCATTGGGTTCCATGAAAGCTGTTGGGGCATTGGTGCATCCCAGTGGTATCACTAAGAACTCAGAATGCCTTCACTGGGTTCTAAAATAGTTTCAAAAGCATTTAGCCCCTCTTAACTGATTAAAGGGATCATCCGTTCTAGTAAGGAATACTTATTCCCCACAGTGACTTTATTCAATTGCCTATACATCAATATATAACCCGAGTGACTTGCCCTTTTTCCTTACCAGTAGCATAGGTAATCCCTAAAGAGATACATTGGGTCTAATAAAACCTTTATCACATAGCTCTTATAGCTATACTCTCAGTTCTTTTATTTTAGTAGATGCCATTCTATAAAGAGTAGCAAGTACTAGAGCAATACCAAGATACACCTCAATTTCAAAATTCAATTCCCTCTGAGGTGGTAAGCCTGGTAGCTTATTAGGGAATACATCAAAAAACTCAGATACAATTAGAATATATACTAGATCAGAGTTAAAACATTTAGATCACTATCATAGTCTAAACATGCCTCACCCCTTCTAATGGAGTTTTTATATTTTAATAGTAAAGGTAAGATTGTCTAAAAGGTTCCTCTTACCATCCACTATCACTATCAGTCCTTACATAATTCGAAAGGTTAACTTTTTATGTTAACAATCAGTCATAGTCTGATACTTAACAAGTTAATCCATCATGGGATTACATCTACTCATTGAAATGTAACTCAATCAAATTAGTAACAATCTATGCCCTAAATCACCAAAAGGCATCTCTTATGCACCATGTTCACAATCACACACAACTACATAAGGTTACTAACTCTAATGTCTACATTAACATGCTCAAGCTCTATCTGACTATCTAAAGCTTGTGCAGCATATATATAAGAAGGTATTGAATGAGGGTCTATCAAGCTAAGACTGGAACATTAGATAAACAAAATACTAGTTATAACATCCGGTGCTGTAGCCTCTTCTCTAGCTCTCACTGCACCCTGCTTGCCAGAAGCATAAGCCTCAACTCTAGTACCCTGACTAACACTAAACTACTTTCCTTTGGTTCACCTCTGACCCCTGCTCTGGGGTGCAACATTAGGAATTTGTGTTTGAGCACCCTTTACCTATCTCTAAGGACACTTTTTCTGTGGTGGCCTCTAACACCACAATAAAGACATTCTCCTCCCTTGCCTTCTTTGCACTATCCCTAGTGCCTCTTCTGACAAGTGACACACATTAGAGGTCCACTCCTATGCTCCCTCTATACAAGAAGTACTATTAACCTGAGAAGGCAATCGAGGTCTACCATTAGAAATCGGCCCCGACCTCTAAGTCTGTGTCTATCTCTATCCTTAGTACCCTATCTAATATTGGGACCTGGGCTAAGATTATACCTGTAATTGACCCTCTCTCCTTATCTTACCATCTTGCCCCTACACTAACCTATCCCACAGTACACAACCTCTTTCTCTTAAAGAGATCTTTCTTTTCTAAATCCATTCTATCCATGGCACATGCAGCTAGTACTAGTTCTGCAAAATCTCCCTCTTTTTAAGGTTTAGCTGTCTGTATCTTTGACCCTACATTCAGTCCTATCAAAGAATCTCTTACATTCTTATATATCATTGAAAATGATCTTTTCAACATACTTTAGGAATTTGATAAGATCCTTTCGTACACTACTTCTCGGTGTATGAGGATAGGAATTACCTTTGCCTACTATTAACTAATCACTTGTGACTTTGGTTGTTGTGCAACATTACTAGGTTTAAATGCTCATACATAGCATACTCCCTGTATAGCTATGGTCATAAAATTAGTTAGGTCCTTATCCCTCCTTTGGGTAACTTGACCAATCACACCTTTATTATAGAAAACTTTCTTATCCGCCTTAGACAGTGTAACTATTCATAGGAATTTGAAACTTAGACATTTACACTCATGTACTTAGCCTAAGAACATTAACCTATCCTCGAATACCACAAAATGTCACACCCCCTACTAGATTCCCAAAGGTACCCAATAAGCAGTGCACTTCCCGCTAGGTCACCTATCCTAAAATATCTCCCATCTTTATTTGTTTAACTTTTACTTATACTGCACTTGACAACTTGGTTAGATTTCAAATACAGTCCAATTTGTTTCTATAGTCTATTTAGGTCCATGTTATCCTATTCATGTTATTACAAAGTGGTTTCAACATAATCCAGTATTTCCTATAAATTTGACAGTACAAACGGCTGCTTGGGGCACTATCCCAAGATGCAATTTCTACCTTAAACACTTCTATATCATATATCCCATCTCCTAGACCCCTTTAGTCCACTAAATAACATCCCATCAACATTATCTATCACCCAACAATCACAAGCCTCAAGCCACAATAAAAATACACAGAGCCTTAGGCTCACAAGAAACCATATAGATCATATATACATAAGAAAACCATCATAGGATTAATTATTGAACAGTCCATTATATATAAAAACTACCATGTGTCCTTTATATACATCACACCTATACTCCCCACCTAAGTACATAGAGTGCAAAAGCTACTCATTATACAAGATTAACCTTCTCAATATGACCTCTAAACTCTGCTGCATGCTTTATGAGGTGACATCCCTGTTCTAAGTACCTACATCGAACTAGGTATGTTGAGTATAAAAATACTTAGTGGTGAATTCAATCATTAAAAACATGTCTGATAGTTAATCCATGCATTATAGTTCTATTCTTATCTTATACTGACATCTCGATTCAATTAAAGAAAATAACATGCAAAAATTACCATTTTACCCCTAGGGTGTTTCTATGCATAATTACCCAGTTAATTATTACAAGTCATATAATTTATGTCTTTGGTGATTATTAATCATTTTATGCACCCCTTTACCATTGTAAGCTTTTATTCATTATCAGTGGAAAAATTTACTAAAATGCCCCTGTGTCATGTTTCACAGCTATATGTGCATTTATTAATTTTATTTAATTATTTAACTAGCTTAACCCAGGAGACATCCCTGATAGACATTGGATCTAGAGGGAAAATAAACTGGTGTAGTAGTCCCCATTCTGGACCTGTGTCACTACAGTAGCTCAATTGAATTCTGGCACCAAGGTGCAAACAATAAGGGGTTGTTTGCCCAGCAGACTAGTCTATTCAATAAACTAGTGCAGTGGCCTTTAAAGACCTACACTGCTACACCGACAATATCCAATTTGGCATCAAGTAGCAAGAGTAGCATGTTGTCTATCCAATAGACTAGTACAGTGGCCCCAATAGGGACTTACACTATTGTACCGGCCATGTCTAAAAAGTAAATAGTGTCGTAGCTACCAAGGATCCCTAAGTTGATCGATCAACCCATCTAGTGGGTATCTAGCTAGTGGGCCATTTAACCTTAGTCAGTGTCCATTTCTTTAGCAATTAACTTTTTATAATGTTATAATCTTAAAAATAGATAGACATAAATTTTCTAGCATAGTTGCAAATTAGCCTATTCTAGTATAGCCATAAACAGGCTGTACCGGGTAAATTCTCATAAGAGTTATCAGGTATTAGAATTGCCAAAAATTAAGGTATATTATCCTTGAATTTCTTCCATAATTATTTCTCCAATATTTATCCTTTACTATTCGGGGGTATTTTTGGTTCAGGTAATGGTCAACTAGACAGTTATTGGCCATTTCGTCAAGTTTTAAAACCCAATTCTGGGTTCATGTCTTAGCCTTTTTTAGTGCAGTTTTCAACAACAAATTTTATACATTCAATAAGCCTAAAGCCAATATATACTAGGCCATTTACAAGGCCAAAACATAGGCATAATTGCCATAATATTAAGCCACAAACAATAGCCCTTAAAGGCACATATCATAGACACCTTGTTTGGTCAAAGTTCATAGCTCTTAAAGGCACATTACAAGCCATTTTGTTTTCAAGTCCTTTCTTAGTCAAATTCCATTTCATTTTACATGCCAATTCCTAACTACATTACATGCCAATACATTTATGAATGTTCCCAAATCTCATACTAACCAAGTTAAGCTAAACATGCTTATATTCTTGTATGCATACCCTTTACACTTAGGTTACCAACCTTTACATACCATTATCATTCACAACATCAATGTATGTTAATATCATTTTATATTCAAGTCTAATTAAAGTAAACAATTTGAATAATTTTAAGTCTAATGCATCAAGCCTCTAAACATTTATTCATTTTAAGCAACATAGCCAAAACTTAGTTACCACTTTCTTTCTCAATGGTTTTAGGTACCTTGAGGTACAAGCTATAAGCATGCATTTTTCCACATTTCTTCTTTCCTTCAATGACTTACACATATTCTCAACCCAATTAGGCATTTCCATGCTTTAAAGTTAATTTCATATGCCAAGTGACCTTTTTATCTAAAGTAAACCTATTACATGGCCTAGTCATTAACATATCATTTTCATTCACAAGCCAATTACCCAATTAGATACGTGTACCAATAGTCATTCCTTTAAAAGACTGAAACACCTACATTCCATTTAATCAATCAATGACCATTTCTCGGATGCATATGCCTTTCATGTAATACATGTACTTGAAAGCTATACTCACACTATTTATCACCCTATTAGCCTTAAAAATCATCAATAGCACCTTAACCATCAAGTCACCAATCCTCACAACTTCCTCTACCTCTTGGCTAGCAAAGCAATTTACCTATAACAAGTTCATGCTCACCATATGATACCTATTTTACATGCCAAATTTGTCTCATTATCTTGAAAGATTTGATTCCTATTTAAAGTGCCATTAACTAAATGCTAGGCTAAGCAACTCTAAGACTCATTTCTAACCCCCTAAAGAATTAAGGAACATGACAAAAATGCTGGAATTCACTTACTTGGTAAGGAACACACATGAAACTCCACTTGCACATGCTATCCAGCCCTTCCATAGTAGTTTCTCCCTTGCTTTCTAAGCCTTTCCTTACCCCATTTCACCTCAAACCAAAGCCACACACATTCCCACAGGTGTTAAACACCTTAAAAACCCTTTACAACTAAGAAATCAATATGAAAACTAAAAGAAAAGCAAAGAACTTACCTTTGGTACCCCCTATTGGACTACTTTTGTCTAGAAAACTTTAGTGAATTTTAATTCACAACTGAGAGCTCCTTTTCCCATGATTCTCTTTTTGGAAATTCACTAACATCCTAACTTGAATTTAGAAACCTAGAATTTTTACGTTTGCTAAAGGAAGAAGATGAAATTATCTCTCTAGGGCTACTGTAGCATCAATTCTAGCCCAAGAAGAAGAAAAAAAATTAGCTTTTATTTAGTGGAAAAATCCACTTGTCAACCAAGTTTGCAACTTGTCAAGGCCCCAAGCCAGTTTGCAAGTGCATGGGTGAGGTTTACAACCACTCGATCTATCCTGAAATGGCTCAATTTTTTAAAAAACTTCAAAAACTCACCAAAATTCATATGAACCTCAAAAAATTACAACTTTTATTTTAAAATTCATATTTTAATCCCCTCTACTTGCTCATAAATTTTTGTGGCCAAATTCCATCAATAGGGCAATTTTCAAGTTGCCTCGATTTGTGTGCTAATTCTAAAAAATTATGAGAATTTGCAAACGAGCTTAGAATCCAAAAGTTCTTTCATTGATAGACTCAGTGGGATTTTTATGCTTCAGGGTCCACTATTTTATGGTCCATCCGAATAGATCCCGTGTCAATCCCAGCCTGTAAATTTTTTATTACTTCGAGGGGTAGCTTACAGTCCAAAATAAATTGTTAGTTTTGTTAAATTTTTAAATTTTACTTCTTTCATTAGATTAGAGCCCCTCAAAATTTCATGACTAGTGTCATTGCCTCAATCTACATGTAAGTGACCTGATACCTCGGGCACACTTCCTGAACCTAGTGGCACTGTTCATAGAGCCTCAGAACATGGGCATTACAATTCTTAATAATAACCTTTAAATAATTGAATTATCTGGTCAATAAATGTTATACATGTAAAATTACCAAAATACCCTTTATCATGTGCACTGGTTATTTATTCTATTAATTACACCAAAATTTAAGAAATTCAATAATATCTACCATTATCAGTGTTGTATGTTATTCATTTCATTAAATTAATAGGCTTGACTAGATAGATGACACTTCAATACACTGAACCTAGAGGGAACTAAAATATTGTGCAGCGATCCATATTCTAAACCCTAACCGCTGCCCCAACCTTATCAAGTCATAGCACAGAAGGTGTAAAAAACATGATATGGTCTATCTAATAGACTAGTATAGTGGCCCTCTAGGACTTTGGCCACTGTACCGGCCCTGTTTAAAGATCAGTGATGTCACAATCTAGTTTGCCTAGAAAATTGGTCTATGTAATAAACTAGTGTAGTGGCCCTCTAGGACTTATGTCACTGCACTGGCATATTTAGGTAAATGGCATCAAGTGTATAAAATTACAAAATTGTCTATCTAATAGACTAGTACAATGGCCCAAAAATAGACTAAGACCACTGTACAAGCCCTACCCAGAAATCAGACAGTGTAGTAACTACTAAATCCCTGAGTTAACCGATTAACCCATCTAGTGGGTGTCTAAGTAATAGGCCATTAACCTCAATTTATGTTTATTTCTTTACTAATTAACTTTTTATAATATTGTTGAATGAAAAATAGACTGATATAAATTTTATAGCAGAGTTCCAATTTTAGCCTGGTTTAGTATAGCCATAATTAGATAATACCGACTTAATTTCCAATAATATTTTTAAGTCTTGTAGTTACTAATATTCAAGGCATATTGTTCCTAGTCTTATTACATATTCAATTTCCATTTAACTACCATTTATTGTTTAGGTACATTTTTTATTCAAGTAGTGATCAATTTTGGATAGTTATAGGTCATTTCATTATTTTATGATAGCCCTTTTTAGGCTTATTTCTTAGACTTTTTTAGTGCAGTTTTCACCATTAAATTCATACATTCCATAGGCCTTAAGCCAACATAA
>CANXYI011168630.1:0-13087 GCA_948208565.1 Hura crepitans
TAATAGAGGGTATTAAAATAATTTTAGTAATATTGATATCCTTGTGTAAAATTAGCAACATTCTTTACGACACGATTAAATTTTTATTAGGAGCATAAACAACCTTCTTGTGAATAATAAATTAATGAATAATAAATGTACCAACTAACCTTGTTAAAAATCATTTAACGATAGATTACGGTAATTAAATTTCGTAGGAAATCATTTAGTTTACTATTACATTAAAAATTTAATATCTGATAAATCATATATATAGAGAATAAAAGCTGTGTCTCTCGGGATCTCTCTCTAGTCTATGTATAAAATCCTAGGTTACAATGATCATAAACATTAATCAAATAGAAATGTAGTCGCTTAGGAATAAAATGATTATCCAATAATTGATAATTATGCCTTAAAAAGCGACATGGGGTGCCTAACACCTTCTGTGTATCGAGAGAACTCTAAACTCAGAATACAGACTAGAACATTAGGTGACTAACTGCACCCTAATTAGCTAGTGGTAACTCTTACTCTCATCCTTCCAGCCTCGTCGTGATGATCCCTGCCTAGTGAGATGAGCCATTACGGGCTGGGGTGCGACAGATGGCGACTTCATTAGGGACTTTGTCATTGTTTTTGGGGTCTTATTGTTTGGTATTATTAAGTTGGAGTCTTTTCTGTTATGTTTTTAAATTTTTCTATACATACATATGTGTGTAAATTTTTTTTTGTTATACATACAAACACTCACATCAAGGTCAGTAATGATCTTACCTATAGGCAAAACAGAGGATTAATAGGGGATGCCTCCAAGGGAAACCTAGTAATGGCTCGTGAAAATTCTCACCCATGTCAACGTTAAATTGACGGAATTTGAGCTAGCCTCTGCAGAAGCTTAGCTAGATGATAATAGATAGGGAACCAAAAGACATCATACTAATAACTAGAGGTCGAAAACTTCACAATTAGGATTTATAAGATTATGTGTGATTTTCTTGAATAATTGATGTGTTTATAATTTGCTTTTTTTTTTTTTTACTATTAATGCTAATTTTTGTGCATTTTTTCCATGTGTCTTGCATATCACTTTGCCAACATGAATACCAATTAATCAACATCACAAGACAGTCATGGAGGATGATGGGTTATTAAATGGCTTCATCAATTCATTACATGGATTACATTCAAAACTCATTAGGAGGATTTTAGAAACATTTTTTGCCACCAGAGACCGAGAAATGTTTCAGGAGTTGCAGACAGTGTTGTTACAGAGGTATGGAATCATGACAGGACCCTTAAAGTTCATAGATTCGCATCTAAATTTTTCCTACTTGAACTATTTATATGTCCCAATTGAAGATGTTTTACATTTCCTGAAGGAAGCGTATCTTTGTTTATGGTATCTGTGCAAGCAATATACTGTAGGGATGATTCTTGACTATAAATGGTTATGCCAATGTATGTTGGACTGGTTGTTATATCCTAAGAGATCTACCTACTTCACACAATGGTTATTTAGTTTTAAGGACCCGTGGCAGTGGGTCAAGCTGTTTGAGAATCCACATCAGGGTTTGTATTTGTTGGTCTTATTCAGGATTAAGGAGTATTGGGGATTTGAAGAGAATAGGATTTTTTATGCAAGCCAATGTCTTACTTAGATTAGAGAAAGTTTCAATAAGAATCCTTTACTAAGTCCAGTCCATAATCAGCAAGCATAAGGGTATATTAAAGAAACACTTTGTAGTTTTAATGGTCAAGTGGCAGAAAATATACTAGAGCATTTGCTTAACCCGTAGGCCTACCACTTTGATAGGCGCCTTAAGTGGAATTCTCTGATCTTGCTATTGGAGGTGATCCTTTCCTATCATTACTATGAAGTGACTTACGTAGGGCATCCACTCACATATGTACCAGTCGAAGACCCACCTGTAGAGGAGGTATAGATGGAAATCCCTTAAGAGTAGAGAGATGCATCGCAGGGAATTAATCAGCAACCTGCAAATAGACTAATGTATGAAATGATAGAGGCCCTCATATCGGGTGTAGACCCAGGCCAGTCACCAAAGAATTCCCCAATGGATTATTTTGAAGCATCCTATAAAGGAAATGTAAGGGAAGATAAGAACGAGCAAGTAGGAGAGAGTCCAAAAATGAATCTCGAGAATGAACTAGAGGGAGACACCGAGAAAGGCTCAAAAAAGGATTCAGAGTCAAGCTCAAAAAGGAATCGAAAGGAGGATCCCGAGGAAGACCCCGAGGAAGATCCGGAGCAGGGTTCAGAAAAAAGAGAAGATACTACACTAGATCAAGAAGAAGAGGATGATAGGGAGGATTCATAAGATAAAGACTCTGAAGAGGTTTCAGATAGTCAAGAAAAAGATTCTGACGATGACTCAGATTCCTATGAATTCATGGAAACTGATGATGATTCTAGCATGGCTTCATCCGTGGGCAGCTCTGTTATGCCCATCTGATAGCATAATCTTTTGGGAAAAGTAGGTAGAATATTCAGGAGTAAATGTAATGAAAGAGGCACATCACTATTCTGACGCATAATATTTTGATGGATAGTATCTGCATCTTTTGGATGGATAAGGGATGATGACTATGTATGGGTTTTGAATGTAATCTACTAACATTAATGACACTGTGATGTTAAAGTATTCATGTTGGCAAAGCAAGATTGTTCATGAACATGCATGCATATGATAAATAAATATGTAACACCACTGATAATAAAATTTTATAGGTACTGGCACTAAAATATTACATCCAATTTCACAAAGATGTAGACACTAGATATTACAGAGGTTTCCATTGGATATGTCTTGGAATTAGAGTAATTAGCAAAAGAAGGAAGTGAGTGGATAGAATATGGAGATAGCTTGTCGAAGGGTCATAACATAGGGCTACCTGATATCACAAGCCTGGACTTATAGCAAAATCAGCTGGATACCATAAAAAAAGCATGGGAAGCTTTAACTCTAGCTCGAAGACAAATGTTTGACGAGTGATACGGGTGGATAGCTTATCTCATGTATTTGCCCAATTACACCAATATGATCAAAGCCATGGTTAGATATTGGGATCCCAACTATAGATGCTTCACATTCGAATAGATAGACATAGCACCCACTATCGAAGAATACCAATTCATGCTAAACCTGAGAATGACATTCAGACCTTATAGATATGCAAGAACAGAAAGAAGGTTGAAGCAGTTGGCCAGAGTCATTGGTATTCATGCTAGTAATCTGACAGAATAGGAGCATCCTATGTCTAAAGTAGTCAAGATTGAATGCCTCTTACAATTTATTTAGCCAAATATTAACTCGAATATCTCTTTACTAGCGCTAGCACTTCTCATTTATGGGATAATATTATTCCCGTGAGACCTAGGGGTAATTGATGAAAAGGTTGTCATATGCTTTGCAAAGATAGCAGGTAATAGAACTCTAATTTTTTGCGTTCTGGCAGAAACAATTAGAGCTCTAAATGCTATTCGAGCTTAAGGAGAAGGACGGTTTATAGCATGCCTTTCGCTACTTTGCATGTGGGCATTAAATCACTTCCGATGCCTTTTGACCTTTAACTTCCCCATAGTCAGCTATGGTAAAGATTTTGATAAGTGCTCCAATCATGTCTCACGATTTAGGCAATTCAGATGGTCGATAATATAGCTTAAAGTGAAAGCTTGGCTGTAATTTTTGCATGATTTTAAGGAAGAAGAGATCTCATAGATACCCTTTTCGAAGGAGCGGAATGATTTGATAATGAGTTGTGGAAAATTTTTGTAGATCCCTTTATTAAGCCCCTGGGGAGCAACAACCTATGCACCTACCATGTTCAGAAGATAGCTATGAGCTATTCAATTTGTCTCGGTCTTTAAGGGTTTACATGGTTTTAATTTTAGATACAGGGAAGACAATACGAGAGGAAGAATAGAAGAAATAGTTAAAGCATGGTAGTATGTTAGGATATTGAAGAAAACTACCCCTAGTAAATCAGTAACAGTAAATTATCCACAATGGCACCAAAAGTGCGGCAAAGGATTGACACCTCCCAAAATAAGAGGAGATAAGAGAAAAATGCTAGTGGAAACATTAGCAATGGAAGAGGGCCTAGTTCCAGAACAGTCAACTGATGATTTGGCAGAATGGATAAAAATGGTCACCAAGGCTAGGCAAGAAGCATAGGGTTTAAAGAAATGAAATGATGAATTATTTTAGGAGGTGCGCTCATTACAGAATCAACTTATACAAATGAAGATAGAGCACGATAAAGAGCTCAGAGGCCTGAAATAAGAAAATAATCAACTCCAAGCTAAAAATGAGGGATTGGCCTAAGAAGTGCATGCTCTACATAAGGGTAAAGAGAAGATAGACCCCTATAACCTAGCAGTGAGAAGATATCAGGAAGAATATGAGAAAAATTAAAGGATAGATCTGCAGGAGCAATACAAGCAATTGGTGATAGAATATCAAATGTTACACGCCTACTGTAAGGGTTTGAAAGGAGAAATCAACTGCTACAAAATCAGCGAAAATGGGTATTACCATGATTACTACAAAATAAAGATCAAGAAAAATCGAATAGAAGCAATGATACAGGAAATATCTGATAAGGCTGTTATCTTTGTCGATAGTTTGACACAATTTAAAGATGCTTATATACTGATTGGCGAAAAAGGAGAAAAGATGACTAGTTTCTTGAAGGATCTACACAAGAGTCTGTAATATCTGGGACAAATCATGTGAAATGGCCTATAATATTATATTGCTTAGTATCTGTAGGCTAAACTTAAATAGATATATGTGTTAAGACTAAAATGATGTAATCTAAATGATTATATTAATAACATGTTTTGACTTATTAATATTGTATATGACCCAAATAAACAATTATTT
Organism: Hura crepitans; assembly: GCA_948208565.1. Classification (NCBI taxonomy): domain Eukaryota; kingdom Viridiplantae; phylum Streptophyta; class Magnoliopsida; order Malpighiales; family Euphorbiaceae; genus Hura; species Hura crepitans. Next base: position 4,890 of record CANXYI011168630.1, read on the forward strand.
AAACAGGAGACCAAAGTAGCCTACCAATTTAATCAACCCATTCCATCTGGGCATACATATTTTACCCGTCTAAGGAAAAAACAAATAGAGGAACAAAAACAGGAAGAACTTATAAGGGATCTTAACCAAATCAAGGAACAACTGTCAGATGTAAATGTTATGAAGGAACAGTTGGCAAGGATCATGGAGTTATTGAAAGGAAAATCCATAGTAGATGAGGTGCCAGTTGCTTTCCCTATAGTATTGCTTGTAACTATAGCACGAACCCCTCTAACAGGTCAAAAGATATTTTTTGAATTAAGTTTGACCAAACAGAAGGAGGAAATAAGCAGGGTTTTAGATTTGGATGACCCCAAAGTGCAAGCTAGCTTAAAACAAGCTTCAGATGAGGGGATGATGGAAAAGCTAGGATCACTAGAAGAAAGATTAATGGCAATAGAAGGGATAAATATTTTTGGAATAATTGACACAACGCAGTTGTGTCTGGTACCTGACATCATTATTCCTTTTAAATTCAAGATGCCTGAATTCGAAAAGTATGAAGGAAAAAGCTATCCTCAGAGCCATTTGTCTGTGTATTGTAGCAGGATGGCTACATATGTTAGCAATGAGAAATTGCTGGTCCATATATTTCAAGAGAGTTTAATAGGGCCTGCCTTGAGATGGTGCATGCAGTTGGACAAAAACCATATCAAATGATGGAAGGATTTGGCTAACATATTCTTGAAGCAGTTTACGCATAATGTTGACATGACACTAAGTAGAGATAATCTCCATGCCATGGAGAAACAATCAACCGAAACATTCAAAGAATATGCTCAAAGATGGAGAGATAAGGCAGCCCAAGTTATCCCTCAGCTCACAGAAAAAGAAATGATAACCAACTTTCTGGATAACCTAGGACCCCCTTTTTATAGCATGATGCTAGCTAACACTACTACAAATTTTTCAGACTTTGTTATGGTAAGGGAAAGAATAGAACAAGCTATTAAGAAAGGAAAACTTGAAGAGTGGATTAATGATTCCAACAGTTTGAAGAAACAGTATGCGAGCAAAAAGAAGGAAGGGGGTGCTCATATGATAGCAGGGAGTAAAGGAAAGGCAAAAGAGCAAAACACATTCGTGGCTCGAGTAGTATCCCTTAATGTACAGGTGCAATACCTAAGTCCTATAACAAATACAATTGGTCTTAGGGAGCAAAGTTATATGCAACAGCCAGTGCCAGAGGTTTTTGATCCCATTTCTATCACTTATATAGAATTATTGCCCCAGTTAATACAAAATAATTTGGTGAGTTTGTCACCTCTGAAGCCATTAGTACCCTCGTCTCCTAAATGGTGCAAGGAAGATGCCAAATGTGAGTATTATACTGGGGCAATAGGGTACCATACTAAAAATTGCATAGCATTTAAAAGAAAGGTGTAGGGACTAATAAATGCAGGATGGCTTAAATTTGATCAAGGGGAACAAAGCCCTAATGTCACTACCAATCCATTGCTTAATCACAATGAGGGGAGAATAAATGCCATTATCGATGCCAAAGAGGATAAAGCACTGAGTTTGGAATATGTGAAGGAGGCATATGATCTGAATCAGCTATCGACATTATTGAAGCAAATGGGTTTAATAACTGAGAACCTGGATTATTCATGTATGTTAGAAGAAATTACAAAATTATGGGATGTAAAGTTCATCACAATTCAATCATCCAGTAAGGAGGTAGCAGTCACAAAAGAAGAGGATAAAAAAGAGACAAGAAGACCTATTCCCATAGTGATTCATTGCTTTCCCAGATTAAAACAAGAATTTGCAGAATCGTTAGTGACACCCTTAGCCAAAGTGACATTGAGCCTACCTAAGCCCTTTCCAGCAAAGCAGTGCCTTGGATATATGGATGCTCTACAACTCAAGTAAAAAGTTAAAAAACCCCACAAAAATCAAGAATTTTCGTGGAGAATATCGCGGGGGTAGGAGGAATGACAAGAAGTGGGAGAAGTTATATCTCCAAAGAAGTTAATCAAAAAAGAAGTGAAGAGTTAGAAAAATCCCGAAAGGGTAAAGAAAAAGAAGAAAGCAGTGTGGCTCTTAAGGAGCAAGCAAGTCAAGCCCCAGAACCTAGGAAGGAAGTGTCTAAAGAAGATGTGTAAGAATTTTTAAGATTGGTCAAACAAAGTGAGTATAAGGTAATTGAACAATTGAATCATACTTCTGCTCGAATTTCATTATTAGCCTTGATCATGGCATCTGAGCCTCAATGAGCTGCATTATTAAAAATCCTAGACCAAGCATACATCCATCACAACATATCAGTAGAAAACCTCGATAATATTATCGGGCATATAATGGCAGCAAATTAAATAACTTTTATAGATGACAAAATTCCCTCTAAATGAACAGGCCATGTTAGGGCCTTGCATATCTCTGTGAAATGCAAGAATTATTCAATCACAAAAGTGCTGGTGGATAATAGATCATCCTTAAATGTGATGCCTAAATCTACTTTGGGTAAGTTTCCCTTTGATGAATCCTTCATAAGGCCAAGCTTGATGATTGTCCGAGCATTTGACGGCACTAGAAGAAACATTATCAGGGAAATTGAGCTTCCAATTTAGGTAGGTCCCACAGTGTTGCAAATACCTTTTCAAGTGATGGATATGAATCCAACCTATAGTATGTTACTGGGGAGGCCTTGGATTCATAGTACGAAGGCAGTTCCCTCCTTTCTACACCAAAAGGTTAAATTTGTTATCGATGGGCAGTTGATTGAGATTTATGGGGAAGAGGAGATCCTTATATCCAAACCTATCAAAGATCAGTACATTGAAGCAATTGAAGAGGCAGTTAAAAGTTCTTTTCAGAATTTTAAAGTAGTAAATGTGATTTATGGGCCCCTAAAGGAAAAGTTGATGAAACCAAACTTTTCTAATGCCTCACGGATGTCTACCCAGGTGATGTTAGCATAAGGGTACTAGATAGGCACTGGTCTAGGGAAGGATAAGTAAGGAATGGTTAAATATCTAAAGCCTAAGGGAAATAATTCTAGGGCAGGTTTAGGGTATCAAGTAACACATTACAATAAAATAAGAATGAAAAAAAAGGAAAAAGCGAATGAATTGAAATGTGATCATGCCCAATTCCCCCATTAATGCAAATGTTCAAAAATGCTAGATCGCTCCTATAGGAATTAGATAATATTGTGGAAAAAAGGAACTCTTTGGGAAATGAGCTCGCCATGATAAGTGTTAATAAAGAAGAGGATTCATCACAAAATCAGGTATATCCTTATCAATCAAAGTAGAAATTAGGAAACTAGAGGATCTTTGAATTCCCTTCCTAATTAAAGTAATGTCCTCAGTAATCCCAAAACTTTATCACTTACTACAAATGCCTATATGTAACTTGTGATAGCTTTTAGTTAAAAGTTTCTAGTAGGTTGAACTTTCTTCATAAATAAATTTATACTTTGTTCCAAAAATTTTCTTTTACTTCTCCTAAAAAGCCTTTTTTTATTGTTTTACATTCTTCCAGGAATAATGATTTTATAAATGATATGTATGTGGAAAAACCAAAATATAATTTTGAATGTCCAATATACCAAATGGAGTCTGAAGAAGAAAAAGATGAAGATGAAGCAATAGCATCTGAGTTTGAGAGGTTATGGGAACATGAGGAGAAAATTGTCGAATCCCCATAAGAACCCATAGAAATAGTAAATTTAGGAATAGAGGAAAATCCTAAAGAGTTAGAATAAATAGTAAACTACCCAGTGAATTAAAAGAAAGGATGATCGAATTACTAAGGGAATATATGGATGTTTTTGCATGGTCCTATCAAGATATGCTTGGATTAGATACTGATATAGTTGTCCATAAGCTAACCTTGAAGCCAGAATGTTGAGCTATTAAGAAAAAATTAAGGAGGATGAAACCAGAAGTACTTTTTAAAATTAAAGAAGAAGTTAAAAAGCAGCTTAAATTAAGATTTTTAGAGGTGGTTGAATACCCTGAGTGGGTAGCAAATATTGTACCAATTCCAAAAAAGGATGGAAAAGTGAGAATGTGCGTAGATTATAAAGACCTGAATAGGGCTAGCCCCAGGGATGATTTCCCCCTACCCCATATAGATGTATTAGTAGATAGTGCCGCTAGCCATTGCATGTTCTATGTCATGGATGGATTCTCTGGATATAATCAGATCAAATTATTTTGGGATGATAAAGAAAAAACATGCTTTATTACCCTTTGGGGAACCTTCTATTACAAGGTAATACCCTTTGGACTGAAAAATGCAGGAGCCACATATCAATAAGCAATGGTTACCTTATTCCATGGTCTAATACATAAAGAAGTCAAGGTATATGTTGACGATATGATAGTTAAGTCATGCTCAGTAGAAGATCATATGATGGTATTATAAAAAGTATTTAAAAGGCTAAGGAGGTATAAGCTTAGGATGAACCTAGCAAAATGCACATTTAGGATAACCTCGGGAAAACTATTAGGATTCATAATAAGCCAGAAAGGAATTGAGGTAGATCTTGACAAGATTCAAGCTATTGAAGAATTGTCACCCCCAAAGATGGAAAAGAAAGTGAGAAGTTTTATGGGGAGATTAAATTACATAACCCGATTCATATCTCAATTGACCAACACATGTGAGCCTATTTTTGGTTTATTACAAAAAAGAAATCCTAACAAATGGGACGAAAAGTGCCAACAAGCATTTGATAAGATTAAGGAATACTTGAAAAATTCGCCCATATTACAACCTCCGATTGCTGGAAAACCTCTGTTATTATATTTGACAGTGCATGACAAATCTCTGGGGGCAATGTTGGGACAATATAACAAAATTGGGAAAGAATAGGCAATCTTTTACATAAGTAAGAAATTTACAAGTTACGAAGAAAAATATTCTCTTTTAGAGAAAACCTATGCTGCTTTAGCATAGACCATAAAACGCTTGAGACATTATATGTTGTCCTATACCACTTACTTGATTTCTAGAATGGACCCCATCAAGTATATTTTTGAAAAGCCAGCACTTACGGGAAGGATTGCGCGATGGCAAATACTACTTTATGAGTATGAAATTATATACAACACTAAAAAATCTATTAAAAGAGGAGTCATCGCAGACTTTTTAGCAAAGCAAAATGCTGAAAGAACCAATAAGGAAAATTTAGAATTCCCAGATGAAAATTTGATGGTTTTAGGAAAAATGTTTGAAGGGTCAGAAAAATAGATAATGAAATTCGATGGGGCTTCTAATGCATTGGGTCATGGAATTGGGGAAATTTTGATAACTCCAGAAGGAAATTACTATCCAGTGACAGCGAAATTATGTTTTGAATGCACTAACAATATAACTGAGTATGAAGCTTGTGTAATGGGCTTACAAATGGCAATAGAAATGAAGATCAAATGTTTAGAGGTTTATAGAGACTCCACTTTGGTGATAAATTAGTTAAACAAGACATGAGAGACTAAAGATGCCAAATTAATCCCATATCAGGAATACATTCAGGAGTTGGTAAGGCAAATTTGATTATATTAAATTTGACCACATATCACAAATAGAAAATCAAATTACAGAAGCTTTGGCAATATTGGCAGCCATGTTTCGGCTGGATGATTGCGAAAAAATGCCACCCATTAAGATTGAGATTAAAGGAACTCGTGCCTACTACACACACATTGAGCATGAAGTAGATGGAAAGCCATGGTATTACGACATTCTCCAATATATCAAAGATGGGAAGTATCCAAACAGTATAACAAAAAATGATAAAAGAACAATACGATGCCTAGCCAGTAATTTCTTTATGATAGGAGATGTGTTATACAAAAGAAATTATGATACTACCCTGATCAGATGTGTGGATGAAAAGCAAGCACAAAAATTAATAGAGGAGGTACACGTTTTGTGGTACTCATTTGAATAGGCATGCTTTGGCAAGGAAGATTCTGCGGTTAGGATATTATTGGATGAAAATGGAATCTGATTGCATAAATTTTGTTCGTTAGTGTCGAAAATGTTAGATATATGCCAATGAGATTAACTCACCTACTTCAGCTTTAAATGTGTTATCATCGCCTTGGCTTTTTTCAGTTTGGGGATTAGACGTTATCGACCCCATTGAGCTAAAGGCATTAAATGGGCACCGATTCATACAGGTCGCAATTGATTATTTCACTAAATGGATAGAGGCTACCTTATATATGAATGTGACCAAGGGTGTGGTAGTTAAGTTTATAAGAAACAATATTATCTATTGGTACGGCTTGCTAGAAAGAATAATTACAGACAATGCCAAAAACTTCAATAATAAAGTAATGGAGGAAATGTGTAGGCAGTACAAAATTATTCACCATAACTCAACACCTCAGAGACCTAAAATGAATGGAGCAATAGAGGCGGCAAATAAAAATATAAAGAAAATAGTCTAGAAGATGGTTGTCACCTATAAGGATTGGCACGAGATGTTGCCTTATGCATTACATGGGTACAGGACAATAGTAAGGACTTCTACAGATGCTACTCCCTACTCTCTCATATGTGGAATGTAAGCTGTGCTGCCTATTAAAGTTGAGATCCCATCATTAAGAGTTATCTTAGAAGCAGACTTGGAAGATAATGAATGGGTAAAAAGGCGATATGACCAGTTGAATATGATAGACGAAAAAAGATTGTCAGTATTATGTCATGGACAATTATACTAGTGACGACTTATAAAGGCCCATGCTAAGAAGTTGAGACCTAGAAGATTTCAGGAAGGAGATCTAGTCTTGAAAAAAATTATCCTAAGACAGCAGGATTCGAGAGGGAAATGGGCACCCCAATAAGAAGGGCCATATGTAGTAAAAAGGGCCATTTTAGAAGGAGCATTAATTTTGACAAATATGGATGGTAAAGAACTTTTCAAGCCCATTAATGCTGATATAGTGAGAAAATATTATGTTTAAAAACAACAAAGGAGTGGAAGGATGGTACAATGTGAGAAGTTAACAATGATTATGGACATATCAATATTAAATTTTGTTTGCTTTTCTATTTGGTATGTTATTTTAAAGAATCATTTTTCTATTATCCCTTTTTACACTATCCTATTTCACTACTCACAAAAGAGGCATTATGACAAAAAATCACGAGACATATAAAAGGGAAATGAAGAATTAAGACTCCAGTTAAAATATCCTAAAAATATCATTGAAAAATTAAAAAAAATGTGAGGGGCACATCGATAAAGAAAATTTAGAGGAGGTTTATTGAGCCTACATTTGAAGATGATCCAAAGGTCAGGGTAATGGGAGAGTGCACGTGAACCGAGAACATTAGCTTGAATGGTGGACTATTTTATTTCTTGGGATTGTTAATAAATAATAGACAAAAGAGAGAGAGAAAAAGGAAGGTAAGTCATATAAGAAAAGATGTGCTTTCATCATTAGGATAAATTATAAAAAAAAAAAAATCCATTATAGTTTACACGTATGTTGTTATTTTTAATGGAGGTCCATAATACAAAATTTTAGAAAAAATAATCACATTTTGCAGCCAAGTGTTCTTTCATAAATTTTTTTAGGAATTCACAAGTGGTCATACGTGATTTCTTACCATTTTATTTGTCATGTTCATGTGAATGGCATATAGGAGTCTCTATAATACTTTCTGATTGAATACCTAACTTGAGGATACCATACTCTTTATAATGGTTATCTTAATCTTCTTCAGGAAATATTCTTTGTCAATAAAGAAAAGACAAATATAGGATAGAAGATGAGATTATCCCATCCTTAGATAAGGATGGAAAAGTTTGTACGTAAATATATGTTGAGAATTATGTATAAAGGAAAATAATGCTTTTTATGTTGAAAAGGCTACCCATCCTTAGATAAGGAAGGAAAAGTTTGTATAAAAAAATACATGCTAAGAATTATGTACTAGGGTAAAACATACCTCGCAATAGAAATTACCCATCCTTAGATAAGGATGGAAAAGTTTGTATATAAATATATTAGAAATCATGTCTGAGGGCAAGGTACTCCCCACAAAAAAAAATTACTCATCCTTAGATAAGGATGGAAAAGTTTGTATACGAGTATATTCAAGATGATGTCTGAGGTTGAGACATGCTTCAGATGCTTATACCTGGACAAAGATAAGAAAGTTTGTATAAATACATGTAAGACCTATTCTCG
>CANXYI011168729.1:0-14952 GCA_948208565.1 Hura crepitans
ACCATATATATATACATATAACAAGTTCAAATAAACTTTTAATACATTATAAGCCTATAAGATATACATTAGCATACATATAATTGCACATACAATATTTTCTATTCTTTCTGTATATAGCATACAAAACTGTGTAAACAATGTCATCTTTTAATAAACCCATGACCTTTGTATCCTAGAGGTTCTTCATTTTTTTGCTATCCAAAAACCTGCGCAACACAAACAAATGATGCGCTAAGCTGTGTATTGTACATTCCTTTTTTTTTTCATTTATATTAAATACTTTAAATTATGAACATTTATAATATTCTAATCCACTATGTTATAAATCAATAATGCAACATGTGTAAAGAGGCATAGATAAATAGGACATTATCAAAATTAAGGATTTAGACATATATGATCTGCAATATAGAACAAACATGCAAAAGAACCATCATCACACTTTGCATGATTCATCCATAATAGCTCATATATAACCACAATAAATTCATATACATAATGATTACAAACATCATTATTATGCTCAACTTAATCATTGTCATACCTTGATTTCCATTTTAGCTCACATGCGTATAATGTATACACCTCAGTCACATAAAATTGTATCTCATATCATGATCATACATAACTCATCATAAGCATGCACGAGTAGTACAACATTCATTTGTCATAACTTAATAGAATTCCAATCCATAATGAACATAAATAGTCATTCATACATATGCACACGTCATTAACATCTTAATAAAATCACTATTTAACTTGCATGTAAAATTCTATTTAATATTCTCCAATTAAATCTTCAGGTTAAATCAATCATTTTATTGCTTATACCTAAAAGATAACAATCCAAAATTGGATAGCAGGACGTGGCCCATAACCATATTGATCCATAGATCATTCACAAAACCCAAAGGTTATAATCAAGATTTAAAATCCAAGGCACATGACACATAGTCCAAAACCCGAACCTAAATATTTTATACAAACCTAAAGCCCATAACATAGGACTCAAAGTCTAAAATCATGTCTCGAGATTAAAGATTGCTCGTAAGCTAAATAAGTCCATGACATAAGACCTGAAGTCCAAAATCATGACTTGAAGTCAAAAGATTGCCTCGTAGGCTAAATAAGTTCATAACACAGGACCCAAAGTCCAAAATCATGACTTGAAGTACCCATGGGTACTTTAGTAGCTGCTATCACTCCCTAGTTGATCGGTCAACCTACCCAATCTAGGTTGTCTAATCGTAGAGGCCAAATCACCATGTTTCTTTAAGTTTCTCCTTTTTAAAGTAGATCAAGTGCATTTTATTTTTAATTTGGTCAACACATGACCTTAAGGGAAAATTAATGTTCATTATTTATTAAACCTATTATATTGCCATACACACAACATGAGTACATTGATTAGCACATTAACATATCCATCTTTTGTACACAATAAACATTATCATAAGCAATTTACTCCTTTTATCACTTTAGGCTATTCTTGCCTTATATCCATATTTTCATGTCATAACCATTTGATGAATGCCTAAAGCACCCACCAATTCACATATTGGGCCATTCGACCATATCACAAGCTTATTGTGCATTATGGTGTTTCATAACTACCATATGCCATCTGTAATATCATCACATCATCTTTTTCATACCAATCATTCATATATATATATATATATATATATGTTCAAATAAGTTCCCATTATTTTACACATGTCATTACATGTTCACATGATTATTCTCATGCGTATGGTCATGCATTATTCATAGCACACATAGTATGTAACATACACACAATTACATGCCATAGGCCATTCGGCTATAACACCTTGTATATTCTCAATATCCATCATAACCACATTACATTATACCTTATTTGACATTATGAATGCTTTAATTATATGACACTAATCATTCAATCAATGCCTCGTATATATTCCACACACTTACAAGCATAATAAACATTCAATTACTTAATGTACATACATTACTCATGCACTATCTCACCTTAGGCACCATTTTTATAAGTTCATACACATTATCAATTTTGCATTCATGCATTTCCCTTCACAGACATAAATTTAAGGTTACACTTCCACATGCATGTCATTAGGCCATTCGACCAAGACATTATAAATGCTCAAACATATATTCACCCATCTCATACATTTTATATCACATACTCAAGCATATTTGTCCTTATTTTCTCATACATCACTCTTATGTACCTATTATCAATTATATATACTCTTAGGTACTTTAATAGACCATTCAGCCACCAAGATATACATCTCTACACATATATCATTTTAACATGATAATTTCTTATCATAAGTTCATTCACTCAATCACATCCATATATATGCATACCACATAGTTAGCATGCATAATTAGACATACATGCATTTACATGCATTATAAACATAACACATTACATATCTCATCTCATCCTAACTCATTCTTATATACCACATATAAACACATAATATGCATATCATGCATTTTTAAGACATACACACCCATACATTCCTCTTTAACTCAACCGGCCATACATGCACCATCAAAGCATTTAATCATTTTAATCATATAATTTATTCTATGTACATTTAACATCTCATACAATATATGTTTAAAGCATAGTCATGCATGATTCATTAATTACTCACATTTATGCATAATGTAAATTCTTTATGCACATCAAATAATGTTTACATCCATACACATATTTACCATTTCAATTACATCAATGGTCATCACAAATACCCATTTACATTATTAAATCCATTAATACCATTAATTAGGCATTTTCCATACAATTGTCCATTTTTACATCATAATGAACATGTTTGCATTATAACCATATTATGACCTTTACATCATTTTCATACATTCAATACCATTTAACACATTTAAAGCCATTAATTGACATATATGGACATTTTACACCTAATCACATATATTTACATATTATGTAATTTTTAAGGCACACATGAATTGGCATAATGTATTTCAATTACACATACTATAAGGGATACACTTGCCTCATTAAGCTCAATTACTCCCCAAAAGCATCCTCAAGTCTTTACTTTCCTTTTTCCTTTGATCTTTTCTCTTTTCTCCATAAGCATACACCTCAACCATATCAAAAATTCACAATAATTAATATATGCCTCAATTTTTCAAATTAACCTTATATAACTCTTATGAGCACCCTAAAAACACCTTAAAAATTATAAAAGCCCCAAAATAGCTACTCATTCAATATTCGATTACTATTCATCTATAACTTTAAAAAATTCATAATAATTAAAATAGCCATCAAATTCTCAAATTGACTTGATAAAATTCTAATTGGCATCCAAATATCCCTTAGAAAAATAACAAACCTTAAAAAAATCACTTATTTGAATGGGTGTTACTATTCATCCCCCTTGAATCCATTCGAAATTCCACAAATTTCAACTTCAATCTTGATGTTCAATGCATAGAGAGGTTAAATCATGTCATAAGATATTGATTTGGTGGGAGGTTTGATGGCAAATTGAAAGAGGAATGCTTGAAAGCTATAAGAATGGCTTTTTAGTTGTCAACATGAAGAAGAAGAGAAAAAGAGGGGGAGGAGCTACTGGAAAATGCCTCTCTTGGCTGCTGTAAAGGGCGTTTTTATACCTCTAGATCAAAGGCTATGATCAATACTTAAAAGAGATATAAGGGCCCAAATAAAACCATGTTATAAAATTCTTTTTTAATGTTATTTTATTTTTGTTCTTCATTTTCTACATCAATTAACATCTATTATGGTCCCAAATAATCATAAATATTATTTCTTATAATTCCCAAAAAAAACCAAACTCAAAAACTTCGAAAAACTAATTAAATACGACACTTTTATCTTTACCCGATTTTTATAAAATACTTCCTGATGTTTAAAAATTTCAATACACATACCATTATATTGCTTATAATATTTGAGCTTCAAGATGTAGCATTTTTGGGTTTATCTAAGCACTTTTAAAATTATTTTACGGTTCAATTTTAATTATGTTAGTATTCACTATACACTACCGTATAACTTAACTTCTGTTTTTAACCTCCTTAATGACCTTATTTCTCTTCTAAACTTTACCTATAAATATCTTATAATTAATTCCACCATCCTGTAACATTAGTACAATTACTATTCCCTTTTGGATGGTACTATTCACATACATGCATGATATTTTTTGATTTCCATTCGAATGTTCTCCTTTTTTTCCCAAACTGTAAACATATATTATTCACCTATAAACTCTTAATCAATAAGGTTAGAAACCTTATTCTCATATCTAAAGTCACTATTCAGGACTTCGAGATTTACTATTCACAATCCTGTTCATTATCGCTTGTTAGACCTCCAAACGTCCTTATTTTCATATCAAAATTTACCCATAGCATACTTATAACTTAATCTTTTGATCAGTAAGAAAATCCTTATCATTTCTCGAAAAAGTCACTATTCACAACCCTCAATTGTCACTCTTCACAATGCTAAAAATTTTCAAGCGTTACAAAGAACCCACCACTAGCATTGCTTGCATACTGAATGTATACTTGCATTATTCTTATGTAGTTGATATTGAGAAATACTTGTACATGTTTTATGTATTACAAATATTGTAAATATATATATATATATATATAATATATGGAGATTGGTAGTAGCTTTCGATTATTTGTTTAATATATTAAGCATGTAAATGACAATTGTACTAAACAATTATTAAGTATTAGTAATCTTCTTGTTATGCCTTTACACATGCTAATTGAATGTGGTGGAGGCTTGTTATGTATTATGATGAAATGATTATACCGAATAAAACAAATAGAGTAAGCCAATGAATAAAAGGAGAAATAATGGTCAAATCGGGAATGTGACATCATGTATCTAAATGGACTACCAGTTGGATATAAAGGTGTTATAGGTAGGGAGAGGGAGGAGTGGTGTCGGCCACCATAAGAGGAAAGGAAGAAGAAGAAATGAGAAATGTTTACTTGCAGTCAACTTTGACCTTTTTATCCCCATTTTAATGAATGGTCAAGATTAACAATCAACATGATCTAATTGCTCTCTTTTTTTCTTCTTTATTCCTTCTCTTTTAAAAAATATTTTACTCCCTCTTAAAAGCCTCTTTTTAATTCCTTTAATATGCCATAAAATTATTTACATCAAGACTCTGAAAACCCGTAACAATCGTATTCAAAAATCAAAAAAATTTAAGTTAATTAAATATTTTTATCCTCGTTTGATTTTTATAAATTACTTTTGGACATTCAAAAATTTCAATTCTAATGTCAATGGACTATTTGGAATATTTGAGCATCAAGTTGTGCCAATCCCGAAATTTTCTAAGCAAAAATAAAATATTTTACTACTCAACTAAAACTAGGTTACTATTCACAAGAGACTACTGTAAAATCTTTACTGTCATTTTTGACATTTTAAATGACTCCATTTTCATTTCAAGTTTTAACCAAAATTATATTATGATTCATACTTCCATTCAGTGGCACTAGTATGACCCAGGTCTTGAAAAATACTATTCACATTTCGAAAAATACTATTAACAACACTGATATTTTTTACCGTTACAATTTAGAATCAAAAGAACCAAAGAATTGAATTGTCCCAAAATTTTGGTAAAATACAATACATAGATTTTTTCAAATACAATTATAAAACTTTAATTTAAAAATATTCAATTTTTCAAGAAAATATTGGAGAATTTTCGATACTCGAATTAAACCGAACCATATACACCTCTACTGCAAACCACAATTAATACACCATGAGAATCAATCTTGCAGGTTAACATTATAATTGAAAAAAGTAACATCATATATATAAATAATAGTACGACATATGAGTTTTCTAATTTAAATAAGCAAGAGAAGGAGCTTTTCTATGTCTTGCAAGTTAACACTGAAAATGTAGGACAACGAATGATAAAATAGAAGGAAAGAGAGTTTATGGGAATAACTATAATTTCATTAACAACATCTTAGAATAAATAAATTTTAGTGTATGAAGAAATCAGAACCAAAGTTCATGGGAATAATTATTTATCTAAGATGTTGTTGATGAAATTTTAGTATATTGAAATTAGAACCAGATTTTAGTGAAATGCTACATAATCAAATCCATAAGATGAAAACAACATTTTGATGGTGATTTTCACACTGCTTTCTATATCTACGTTTCACCAAAAAAAAAAAAAAACCCCTTTTCTCAAACATCTTGCCAATATTTTGTATGTAATTAGCAACTTTTTTGAGCCACATGTTAGCAGCAACCAATTTCAATATTGGCAAAATCTTTAAAAAATAAAAAAAAATTGAAATTTTGATATTGAAAAAAAACCATTTAGATTTTCGTTATGTTCTTGAAGTTTTTATTTTTGGTGATATAAACACACAATAAAATATCTATATAAACTTAATTTTAACTAAGAGAAAAGCTATTAATTGCACGAATAACGAAGCATTAATGGCTATTTAAGAACAATAGATTCAAAAATCTATTCTCCCATCTTAATGTTACATAACATATAAAAAGTAAAACTCCTATAAAAACAAAAGGAAAAAAGAATGCAAAAACAATTGCAACATAATCAGAAGCAAACCGGTGAATCAAAGAACGAATCTTCATATCAAACAAATGAATTAGTCCTTAACAAGCTTGTACTTGAGTATCTTTTTCTGATAGAGAAATTTCTTGACAAAACTTCCCACAATTAGATTTCCCTACAAATTAGAAGTTGAATTCAATTTCTTTTCACTCATATAATTTGAAGAAAAAATTCGATTCTTTAAAATAGATCTTATAAGGAAAATTTTCCCAAAATTTCAAAACTATAAAGTGAATCCTTGCCTAAGCAATGACTTTATCCAACCTTCAGGTAATGCCTTTTGGGGAACTCTTCCTCCTGAGGAATAGTTTAGGATGAATTGAAAGATCCTGAATAGCAATCCAAATCTTATAAGTACTAAGTACTAGATCGCTAGGGGATAAAGTGCCAGCTAGGATTACTATTGGTCCTAAGAAGTAAAGTAATATGATTTTTTTCATCTATCAACTCCATCTCATTAGTACACCAAGCAATGTCTTCCAACTAGCTGGTCGCAATATGATCCTAGGATCTCACTAGTTCCCTCTAAGAACATGACACCTTTTAGGATGAATGAAAATTGATGTGGATCTTTATTGAACTCCTCACATAAGTACTATAAGAATTTTATATAATATAACACTCTTTAACGTGCTTTTCGATATAAAAAGAGTGTAAAGGTGTGGAGATAAAGCTCTTTTACGTTTTTTGTCTGTCTTGCATAGTTATTAAAATTGGACTGGACCGACCGGTTGGATTGAGAATCGAGGGTTGGTCCGGTTCACTGTTAAAAACCAGAATTGTAAAAAACCGGTTTGAATTGGAGAAAAATCCAGTTGAATCAGGAACCGAAACCAAGTTGAACTGAAAATTTCATAATTTTAACTTTTTTTTTTTACATTTTTGGTTTACATTATTTTAAACTTATAATTTTTCTTTTATTATTTTTTAAGTTATTTTTATGATTTAAAAGCAATTTGAGAATATTAATAATATAATTTGTTCAATTAATTATATTTTAATTGATCAATAATTAAATCATTTTAATTATAACTATTTTAATAAATTTATTTAATTAAGAAATCATAAAAAATATATTAAATAGAATATAAATAGATTAATTTTGTCATTGAACTTTTTTCTAAATTTTATCATATAAATAAATTCTAATACCTATATTTTATAATCATTTATTATATTATTATTATTAAATTTATTTTTATATATACTAATTATTTACTTATTTTATTATTTTTATATAATTTATTTAATATGATATTGGTCATATTATGTTATTAAATATTTTTATAAATAATTTTACTTAAAAAATAAAAAAATTTGATTCAAATGATTAAATTAATTGAATCATATTTAATTAACTATTCAATTTAATCTCTTATCCGATTTCAGTAACATTGCTATTTGTGTACGTGAGTGGGATTTTGCTCTTGGATATTTGAAAAAACGCGTGCTCCTATCAGAAATATGTGTATGCTAGATAGGCGACAAAACTCGCCGACATTTGACCAATCGGAGTTATTTCTCTGTCGTTCAAATTCTCAAACAAAAGAGAGATGCAAATTGTCTATTTTTTTTTGGCTTTTTTTTATTTTATTTAATTGATTTGAAAAGAAAGAGAGAGTCAATTACCAAAATTTACATTCAACCGTGAGCACCAATTATCTGATACATCAAAGTTACCAAACCATCATCCTTATCTTAACCTTTTTTAAATATAAAAATAAACATGCAATCCTCCATTGCTTCATTGAGCATTAGACGTATGGTTTGGTAAAACTATTTATACGTTTTCTTAAAAGATGCCGCGTTTTCGAGTCGGACCTCCTACCTCTTTTTTTTTTTTTTATTATTATTTTTTTCCTTTTTCCACTTGCCCCACCATCGCCGCCAACGCTTCTGTCCACCGCTGCGCTCTTACTCAGCCACAGGCGGCCTTTTTCTGGTCGCCGCCTGCCGTCGGTCATCTTTTGTCAGCCATCTTTTGCGCCAAGGTCCCGTTCCTTGATTTGTTATCTCACATTATTTTCATTCACATTTTACCGTTTAGGTACTGCTTTTGGTAGACTTCCTTTTTCTTTTATCAGAAGTAAACTTCTTTTTTAATTCTCAATGTTCTATTTAATTGAAATTGGAACTTTAATGTTGCGATGTTGAACTTTGCTATTAGATCTATTAATGCTTGCGGAATACCATTTTGTTTATTTAGTTAGTAGCTATTAGATCTATTAATCTTTGCAGAATACCATGAATATTTTCTCTATTAAATATTAAGAGAAGGATGCTTATTTTTTTCCCCTCAAAGTTTAAAAGGTTTCGTTTTATGCCTTAAAATTTATGCTTAGTCGAGTAGTTTTAATGCTAAAATGCTGTTTTTTATGCCTTAAAATGCATGCTTTAGGATATTAGGCAATGATTTATTGTTGAAGGTTGAATATTTATTTATTTTTTTTATGATAATGATGTCGTTTTTCTCTTTGTCGATGTCATTTTTATGCGTAAAATATGCTTTAGATATTAAGTTATGAGTCTTTTCTTCGATAAAGATGTCATTTATACCTAAACTTCTTGGCCCAATATTTTTGTCATTTAATTTTAATATAAAAATATCGTTTTCATACATGCTTTATGATCTAATATATTATTTTCTGTTGTGTTAAATATGTTATTTTTATGTCTTTAGATGCAGGCTTTTGTTAGTTTAATTTTATGATTTGCTGGTTGATGTTGAATATTCAGGGTTTGATAAAATTTTATTTTCATATCCAAAATGCATACTTTTATTCTAGTTAGTAATTTTATGATTAATGTACGGGATATTCAATTTGTAATGATGTGTCATATTTTATGTCTTAATGTGTTTATTTGATGAAACTAACCTCTAATGTTATGATTGATTTGTTTAGTTAGATACTAAAAATCTTATTATTAATCTTGAAGTTGCATGCTTGGTTGGTAGTCCATGATTATATGATTAAGGTTTTAATCTTGAGTTATTTCTTTTGATGCTACAAAAATTAATTATTTAATTTTTAGTTATAAAAATGCGAAAATTACGTCTAAATTTAGCTCTTTTTAGATGCAAAATGCTAACTTTATGCGATAGATTAAAGATTTTTTGTTAAACTTAACTCTCTTATATATTAAAATGCAAACTTGATTATTGGAAGATGTAAATTAATTTTTGAATTGATATAAAAATATATATATGGTCTTAGTGTTTGAAAACATTTTTTCCCTTCTACTTATTTTTATAGGGTAGTGTCATAGCTGGTTGCAGTAGCTGGTAGAACATAATTATGTGATCTCGTGATTTGTTTTCTTTCTTTAATTTTCAAACTAGCAATGCATAATTATTGTGATTTCTTTCCTTTTTTTAATTTTAGTTTCCTATACTAGAAGAGTCTATTTTAGTATGTCTATATAATTTAGTCTTAATTTGAACTTTCCATTTTTGTAATAACAGTCTCTATTTTAAGAGATAGATGAATGAGAAATGGGCAAGCAAAAAGTTAAAAAGAAACCTAAGAGATTTGGGTCTCTCTCTTTAAAGAGTCCTAAGGTAAAAGTTTCCTTTGACGAGCTTGATTACTTTCTCAAGATAGGTCGTTCATGAAATTGGAACAAAGCAAAGAATTTGCTGTCCAACACAGATTTCCCAATTAATCGCCCAGTGACACGATCCTTGTCTTTTGGTCTTAACAACATGGTACCAGAGCCAAACACAATGAGCGATTCTAGTTTAAATAATGACATTCTGTCCCTTCTTCAAGAAGAATGAGCAGCAAATGCGGCTAGGATTGTAGAAGTTGAAATGCAGTTGGGCAGCCAGCTGCACCAACTATCTCTACAATTACGGGAGATAGTTGCTGGGTTATCCCACAACATTGGGAGAAATTCTGTTGGAACTGCCAACAGCAGCACTTTTGGGCAGCCACAAAACCAAACAGCCCCTTGTGTAGGAGGAACACCATTAGGTGGAGTAGTTTCTTGATATACTAAATTGGACTTTCCAACTTTTGATGGGACAAAAGACTCGCTAATTTGGTTGCATCGCTGTGAGAAATTTTTCTCTAATTAATGCACAAATGAGGTTGATAAGGTGGGATTGGCAGCCTTTCACATGTTAGGAGAGGCGCAATTTTGGTACCATCAAATTGGAACAAGAAAATTGATTGGGCAAAATTTAAGGAATATTGTACTCAGATTTGGACCACCAGCCCGCAATAATCCATTGGGTGAGTTGGTTAATATGAAACAAATGGGTTTGGTCGTAGGATTTCAATGTCAATTTCAAGAATTGTTGGCAGGGGCAAGTAAGTATGTGCGTGCAAATCAGCATGTTAGTCTTTTCACTACAGGGCCGACCGACTCTATTTGACTTGATGTTGAGATGCACAATCCGCTGCCATGAATTTGGCTCGGGCTTAAAAACAACAAATATTGTAGGAGTCAAGCGTAACATCATCTCTTCCCTCACCTATTTCTTGAGCTAAGTCTAAACCGAGTGGGTCATCAATTGCAGCAAGTACATTTTCACCTTCTGTTAAAAGGTTATCTAGTGCGGAGTTGGCCGAATGAAGAGCTAAAGGTTTGTGCTACAATTGTGATGAACTATTTTTAGCTAGGCATCAATGTAAAAAATTATTTTGGTTGGAAATAAAAGATCAAAATGACATGGAGGCAATCCAAAATGAACATGGTTAATCACATATATCCTTACTCGAGCTTGAGGACAAGCTCAAATTCTGGGAGGTGAGTATTGTTATAGCTGGTTGCAGTAGCTGGCAGAACAGAATAATGTGATCTTGTGATTTGTTTCCTTTAATTTTCAGACTAGCAAGGCATAATTATTGTGATTTCTTTCCTTTCTTTAATTTTAGTTTCCTAGACTAGAAGAGTTTATTTTATTATGTCTATAATTCAGCCTTAATTTGGACTTTCCATGTTTGTAATAACAGTCTCTATTTTAGGAGACAGATGAATGAGAAATGGGCAAGCAGAAAGTTAAAAAGAAACCTAAGAGATTTGGATCTCTCTCTTTAAGGAGTCCTAAGGTACAAGCTCCTTTTAACGAGCTTGATTACTTTGTCAAGATAGGTCGTTGACGAAATCAAATAAAGCAAAGAATCTATTGTCCAACGCAGATTTCCCAATTAATTGCCTAGTGACATGATCCTTGTCTTGTGGTCTTTACAAGTAGCTTATTTTATGAGTTAGAAAATATCTCTTTCTTTGCTAATTATGTTAGTACCTCTTTGTCAAGTATAAGCATAGGGACAATGTAAATGCTCAATAGTTAGTTGGTGAGTAGTGGGAGTTAGTTATTAATAGCTGTCATTAGACAGCTGTATCTATTTTCTATTATTTAGCACCACATGCTTCTTTGGCAGCTAGTATAGCTCACCAAAGAAACATTCTTCCATATATGTAACCATCTTTCTCTAGTGGGGACCAGAAATGAAAAAGAATATTTTCATGTCTCTCTTCTCCCTCTTTTCTCTCTTCTCTATCTTCCCTGTCCCGCCGATTCTCCCTCTCTAAAATCCTTCTCCTACTTTCTTTCTCATTCTTCGATCACCCTATTTTTAATCTAAAATCACCTTGTCAGATTCAATACTTGACAACTGGTATCTAGAGCCAAGTTCGGTTATTGGTACCATCATGACCAAAATTGCTATTGCTAAGAAAAACAGGGCTCCTTCCTCTGAAGGAATTCCAGTATCTGTTGAAGAACTAGAAGAGTAGTTACAAGCACTCAACTCTAAGGTTGAAGAGCAAATGGAGTCCATTGAGGCTCAACTTAAAGAACACAAGACCTTTGTGGAAGCCTTGAAAGAAGGTCAGAGGCAATCTCAGCTAGTCTACAAAGAGTTTAAGCTTAAGAACCAGAGGTCTGTGGCCTATTTGGCCTAGCTGATTCGAGATATTCATCTCAAACCACCTTCCCCTCCTTTGATGGGTAACCAAAACCCTATAACTAATTCTTCGAATGCAAGCTCCAGCAGAGGTAAAGAAACTCTCATTCTTCCCTTTGATAATCCTAGATCTAATAGAGGAATACTGCCTATCCCTATTGATAGTAGTGTAGTAGAACTCAGTAACCATAATAGAGCCTATGTACCTAGACTTTTACCCAAGTGTGATTTGCCTATTTTTGATGGAGTTGATAGTAGGTCCTGGGTGAGTAAATGCACAAAATACTTTCAGATTTTTGAAGTTGCACTAGAAAAACAAGTTGAACTTGCTAGTATTTTCCTTCAAGGGAAGGCTGAATACTGGTTTCTGAATTGGAGTAGAGATAAAGGAGACCCGGATTGAAATGAATTTTCAGAGGCTATTTGCCTAAGGTTTAAGGAGGAAGGAGAGGATGATATAGTAGAGAACTTCTAGCGATTGAGGCAGATTAGTACTGTAGATGCCTACCAGGATAAGTTTGAGGAGCTGAAATTGAGAATGGAGAAATTATATCCTCAACATATAGCCTACTATTATGTTTCTAGCTTCATTGGAGGGCTGAAAGATGAGATTAGATGCATTGTGAAAATGTTTAAACCTCGTAACTTATATGCTGCCATTGAACAAGCCAAACTCCAAGAACAGCAGTTAGAAGCCATGAAATCCAAACAATCCTTTAGAACATACCCACCACCAAGGCATTGGAATCACCAGAACTTAACCAGCCAAACTACCACCAAAAACTTTCCTACTCCCACCAAACCATTACTGCCACTTTCACACCTAATAAACCAAACACTCAACCAACTGTGGCTGTTGATTCCAGCCAACAATCTCTTAAACCCGTCTATCAGTTCACTGAAAGAACCCCTGCCCCCTGTTATAGATGTGGTGATAGGTATTTTCCTGGTCACCAATGTGCCACTAAGAAACTTATGGCTCTCTAAACCATGGAGGAGCTAGAACCGAAGGCGGAAGAAGAGTGGCAAGAGGTTGGGGAAATTATAGAAGAAACAGAAGGGGAGCAGGAACATATTGGCTTATCTCTCCATGCTGTTGAAGGAGGCCTAAGTGACAATACTATCAAGCTAAAAGGGTAGTTAGGAGGAAGGACCATAATGATACTCATTGATAGTGGGAGTACACAGCTTCCTAGATTCTGCTTTAGCAAAGAACCTAAAACTACCCCTCACCCAAGTCTTCCCTGTAACTATTACTGTTGCAGAAGGCAGGAAAATCAGTGTACAGACCAAGTGCAATCAGCGCTCTTGGAGCATGCATGGGTAGAAATTTGATTTTGACTTAAGGGTTCTTGAATTGGGGGACTATGACATGATCTTGGGAGTAGATTGGATGAAAGGCCATTCACCAATTACCTTTGATTTTCAACTAATAAGTTGGTGATCCAAAAAGGGGAAAAAGGATAGAGTTGTAGGGTCTCTCGGAACAAGCATATCTAAAGATGATGAATGCAAAATCTCTTGACAAGGTGCTCACCAACGGATGGAAGGGATTCACTTCTAGGTTTTTTATCATCACTTTAAAGGCCCCTAATTCCCCACAGCCTTCACCACCAAAAACACCCACCTCTCCTCCCATACAGAATTTACTTAACTAATACCCAGAAGTTTTTTACACTCCTCAAACTCTTCCCCTAACCAGAGCACATGATCATTGTATTCCTCTCAAACCTAATTCGGAATTAGTCAACATCAGACCTTGCCGCTATTCTCACCATCAAAAGACTGAAATAGACAGACTCATTGAGATGTTAACCAATTTAGTGATCCGACCTAGCCATAGCCCTTATGCCTCATCGGTTATTCTTGTGAAGAAGCAAGATGGTTCATGGAGGTTCTGTGTTGATTATAAGGAGCTTAATAAATAGACTGTGAAGGACAAATTTCCTATCCCTCTCATTGATGACTTGTTGGATGAGCTTCATAGGGTTGTTATATTCTCCAAATTGATCTCAGGTCTGGTTACGACCAGATAAGGATGAGTGTAAGGGATATACACAAAACTGCCTTTAAAACCCATGCAAGACATTATGAATTTTTGGTTATGCCCTTTGGGCTTATCAATGCTGTTGATACATTTCAGTCCTTGATGAATTCCATTTTTAAACCTTACCTAAGGCAATTTGTATTGGTTTTCTTTGATGACATGCTTGTCTATAATACTTCTTTGTAGCAGCACCTGATCCATTTACAAATTGTGCTCGACACCTTCAAACAGCATCAACTCATGGCTAAGGAATCCAAATGTGATTTTGGTAAAGACCACGTCACTTATCTTGGCCACATTATATCAGCTGTTGGTG
>CANXYI011168936.1:0-11091 GCA_948208565.1 Hura crepitans
TTTTTCATTTATCGCAACCTTTGTCAGTTTTTTGAACTGCCCATTATAGATTCAGTATGTAAAAAATCATACAAAATCATATGGACAATAAAAATGAAAATTGACAACATAAGACAACTCTTAGGCACCTTAAAAATGTAAAAAAAAATATCAGGTTTTGAAAATTTTTATCTGAACCAAGGTCATTATTCACTGTGCCTTAAAATTAAGCAATTCTCTTAATTTTCTTTAGATTTCTTGCTCCTAATATGCATTAGAGGCTATGGGGGTACTCAAAAATATTTCTATTGGATTAAATAGAGCTTAGAAGGAAGGTTTAAAGACAAAAAAAAGGTGGAGAAGGGAGCTTAAAGCTATTGGCTTCATAGAAGGAGAAGAGGAAGAGGAGAAAAGAAAAAGTTGACAAAAAAAAATTGACTCTTTATATAGTTTTTGAAAATTAATTATTTTTCCATTTTCTTCTCTCTTTCTTCCCTTTTTCCTTCTTTTTTAAGCTCAATTAAATCTGAATTAAACATTTAAAAATTCGCTTAATTTAGGCCCCATAATCCTCCAAAAATGAGAGCTCAAAAATGAGAAAAACCAAATTAAATCGCCACTTTTATATTACCCGATTTTAATAAAAATACTTCCCAACCTCTAAAAAGTCCAATTCTAGCACTAATGGGCTAATTAGAATTTTTGAATATCAGGTTGTATTAATCTTGAAATTTTCTGCGCAACTTTTGAATATTTTATAGTTCAGCTAAAACTAGGTCACTATTCATATGACACTATTGTAAAATTTAATTGTCATTTTTAACCATCTAAACAACCTCTTTTTGACTTCAAATTTAACCCATAAATATATTATAGTTAATACTTTCATTCAGTAAGATTAATATTCCCAACTTTGGGAAAACACTATTTACATCTTGAGAAGTATTATTTATAACCCCGAAATTTTTTGGTCATTACATTACTTTCCCTCTTAAAAGAAATGTCGTCCTTAACATTACTTGGTTTAAACAATTATGGATATTGTTCTCGCATTTGAGCTTCTATTTCCTATGTTGCCTCTTCCATCCCATGGTGCTTCCAAGAAACTTTTACCAGCGAAATTGTCTTGTTTATCAACTCTTTTACCTTTATGGCCAAAATCCTAACTGGTTCTTTTTCATAAGATAGATTTGGTCTCATTTCAACCTCTCCTACTAATAGAACATGTGTCGGATTCGATCGGTATCTTTTGAGCATGGAGACATGGAAGATATCATGAATTTGTTAAAGTTCTGGTGGCAATGCTAGTCTATAGGCTACTAGCCCCACATGTTCTGTCATTTTATATGGCCCAATAAACCTCATACTCAGCTTTCCTTTCTTGCCAAAATGTAGAACTTTCTTTCATGGTGAAACCTTCAGAAACACCTTATCCCCACTTTAAACTCCATATCTTTTCTCTTGAGATCAGCATAAGACTTTTATCTATCAGAAGCTACTTTTAACTTATCCCTAATGATCTTCACCTTTTTTTCAGCATCCTTAATTAACTCTAGTCCCATGAGCTTTGTTTTACTGAGCTCACTCCACCACAAAGAAGTTCTACATTTCCTCCCATATAGTGCCTTATAAGGAGCCATGCCTAAACTCGCTTAATGGCTATTATTATATGCAAACTCCATTAATGCTAGATATCAATCCTAACTACCTTTAAAATTGATGGTGCAACTCCCTAACATGTCTTCAAGCATATGATAAAGATGTCTCATCATCAACATAATGTCATATATATCTAAACATTCAATCACTCAAGTATCGAAGGATTACTTGAATGACTTTTTTTGATTGTCCATCAATCTATGGTTAAAATGTCATGCTAAAACTTAATTAAGTACCTAAGGAATTATAAAGCTTTTTCTAAAACCTTGACATAAACTATGGGTCCTAATATGATATGATTAAAGATGGCATTCCATGTAATATGATGACCTCATCAATATAAAGCTCTACTAGCTTTTCGAAAGAGTAATCCATCCTTACTAGTATGAAATGAGCTATCTTTGTAAGGTGATCTACCATAACCCATATAAAATCACACTTGCTCTTTATTATGGGCAACCCAACCATAAAATCCATTGTGGTTATATCCCACTTCCATTCTAGAATTACTATAGGTTATAGCAATCTAGATAGAACCTAATGTTCTGCCTTCACCTATTGACAAGTAAAGCACTTGGTCATGAACTTTGATACATCTCTTTTCATACCAAGCCACCAATAGGACAACTTCATATCTTGATACATCTTAGTGCTACCAAGTTGCATAGCATAAGGAGCATTGTGAGCCTCATCTAAAATCTATTTCTTTAACTCTTCGACATCTAGAACATAGATCTTATCATGGTAATATAGACAACCATCACTCTTTATCTCATACTCAGTAGGCTTCCCCTTTTGGATGGCACTTATCATGCTCATCAACTTATGATCATCCTTTTGACTATCTTTAACTTGCTATAGAAAACTAGGCTTGATTTGCATCTCTACCAATAAAGTACTATCAGGCATAAATTAAAGCTTGACATTCATGGCTTTGGCTACCATTAACTTTCTACGAAGAGCATCAGCCACGACATTGGCCTTGCCAGGATGATAATTGATTAGATAGTCATAGTTCTTAATCAATTCCATTCATTATCTCTACCCCAAGTTTAACTCCTTTTGTGTCAAAAGATACTTCAAACTCTTATGATAAGTGTACATGTAACACTTCTCTCTATAGAGATTATGTCTTCAGATCTTCAATGAAAACACTATCGCTACAAGCTTTAAATCATGAGTAAGGTAGTTCTTCTCATGTGGCTTCAACTGTCTAGAAGCATAGATGACTACCTTGCCTACTTGCATCAGAACACAACCTAGCCTATTATGTGAAATATCATTATAGATAGTAAAGTCCTTCCCAAAAATTGGCTGAACTAGAATCAGTGCTTCTGTAAACATCACTTTAAGCTTGTTAAAGCTCTCTTGACATTTTTCATCCTAGAAACACTTAATATCTTTTCTTAATAGATAAGTCATAGGTGCTGCTATTAAAGAAAAACCTTTGATAAATTGTCTGTAATACCCTGCCAAATTGAGAAAACTTTTGATCTCATTAGTGTTCCTAGGTAGCTTTCACTCTATGACTACTTCAATCTTACTGGGACAACTTGAATACTTTCTACAAAAGCTATATGTCTAAGAAAAGACATCTCACTAAGCTAAAACTCACACTCACTAAGCTTGGAATAGAGATTCTTTTCTCTCAATATCTACAAAACTATTCTCAAATGCTACTTATGCTCTTCTCTACTCTTGGAATAAAGTAAGAAGTCATCAATGAAAACAACTACAAATTGATCAAGATAATATCTGAAGACTCTATTCATTAAATCCATAAAAGCCACAGGAGTATTGGTAACCCTAAATGGCATTACCATAAACTCATAGTGGTCATATCTTGTTTTGAAAGCTATCTTTGCTAAATCAGACTCCTTTACTTTTAACTAGTAGTAACTTGACCTTAAATCAATCTTGGAGAACACTCCAGCCCCCTTATGTTGATAAAAAAGATCATAAATCTATGGCAATAGATACTTGTTCTTGATGGTCACATTGTTTAGCTATCTATAATCCACACACAACTATAGAGAATCATCATTTTTCTTCACAAATAACATTGGTGCTCCCTAAAGTGAAACACTCAGCCTTATGAATCCCTTATCAAGCAACTCTTAAAACAAAATCTTCAACTCCTTTAACTCTACTAGAGCCATTATGTAGGGAGCTATCGATACCAGAGCAGTGCCAAGTAATACCTCTATATTGAACTCAAGTTCTCATTCTAATGGCTAACCAGGCAACTTTACAGGAAATACATCCATAAACTCTGACACTACTTGTATGTGACTAGCATTCGGCTCTCTACTATAGGTATCATAAATATGAGCTAAGAAAGCTTAACAACCCTTCTTTAATAGGTGCCTTGCTATCACTACCGAGATAACATTAGACATAAAGTCTATCCTCTTAACTACAACTGTAATCTTAGCCCCATCTTTATCCTTAAGAGTTAACCTCTTCAACTTACAATCCACTATGGCTTGATACTTGGGCAACTAATCCAAGCCCAATATTAGGTCAAACTCATCAAATAATAGTTTGATGAGATTAGCCAAAAACTGGTGTCTTTGTACTATCAACGGATAATTTTTTTGTAAACCTTATTTACTGTGACATGCTGACCAAAATCTCTACATCTATAAGCTCTGACTCTAATCCCTAGTTTTATGCTCATGATGTGGAAACATATGAATGTGTAGACCCCAGATTAATTAAAGCTAAAATAAGTGATTTAAAGAGAAGAAAAGTAGCCGCGATGATGTTTGGCTTATCAGCCTCCTCTCATGCCCTGATGGCGTACTATTAGGCAGGAGCTTTATGCTCAGATCTAAACTCTGCTTTATCCTTTAATCTCCCTTTTCCCTATCTCCTCTATCTCTTTTTTGACCTTTAGTAGATATAGGCATATATCTCTAACTAGCATTAGCCATAGTAGGAAAATCATAAAGGAAGTGATCCAGTGAACCATACTCGAAGTATACACCTACTTACTCCTCTAACACCCTCCTTTATGTTGCTTATGGCAGGTTGGACACTGAGGAACCCTGCCACTATTGGCTATAGAAATTAGTGTACTAGTAGCCTAAGACCATTGTCTAGCTTTACCCTTACACCCCTAACTTGTTTTCTGAGACTGTCCTTATTTCTATGACTATTGGGGTGCCCCAAATTGATTCCCTTTGAATCTTTTACCTTACCATTGCACTGTATTGGATGCTCCCTATCTAAAAGATCTTTTCTTTTGATAAAACTCTTGCTTCTCCTTCTGCACCCCTTTTATGGAGTGACAAACTATAACTAGCTGGGAGAAATCCCTAATCTTCATAAGGACCACCTGTGACTTAATGTCCATATGTAACCCCTTCTTAAAACTCTTACACTTATCAACTTTGGTAGAGATGGTGCCTTTAGCAACCAACCAAGCATAGTGAAGTCTTTCTCATACTCACCTATGGACTTCTATCCCTATTTGAGGTTTATGAATTCTTATATTTTGTTATCAAGATAGTCTGTAAGAAAAACTTTTATGTCTGATCCTCCTCTCTCATGTGCTCAACCAAGTTATCTCAACACTTGCCTACCTCTTCTTGAAGCAAAGATGTAGCACAAATAAATTTCTCCTCTAAGGTGCACCTTATCTGCTTCATGATTTTCTTAGTACGGTCTAGTTAGTACTCTGCCTTCCCAAGTTCTAATGTACCTTTGCCTCTAAAATCCTTCACTCCTATTTTCTTAACCCACTTTAGGTATATCTTCTAAAGGGCTAAGGGAACCTCTTATTGTTGTGGTACTATTGGTGGTGGAGCAGCTACTATAGCCTATCTCAAAAGCGGCAATATCTCCTGTAAAAATATTGGTTAAACCCATGTCACTAATGACACATGCCTCACTGTACTACTAGACATAAAGGTAACTTTATCCAACTTCTATCCCATGGATATAAAGGATTATCATTTTTCCACTTCATGGGGTACACTCATCTTAACTATAGGTATAAGAACATTTGATAAGCCTTGGTACTCTAAATTATGAATTATATAGATTTAACCCCTATATCACTCTTATATTGCATAGGAATGCCTAACCTGAAGCTTTGATACCATATAATATGACACCACTTACCTGGTACAGTTGCTAGCTAATTACTTTACACGACTAAGGAATGCACACATAACATGTTATACAATCTCAATTCATACAATGTTATTTAAAATAGTATTACTTATTAAGATAGAAACCTAAAAATGTGAGTTTTCAAAAACTTTTCAAAAATTGAGTTACTTATTCAAATTTGAGAATTCTCATGCCAAAACTTTGGCAACATAATGGCTATACTAGGAACTATCCCAAAATTTGAATAGTACCCTACAAATTAAGAAAAACACTTCTAAAACATTTCTCAATAAATTCCTAACTTCGTGATCCTCCTTATCACTCTAAATCACATATCAGCATAAATCGCAATCTCAACCTTAAAAAGAGATATCATAGAAGTTTAAAAAATTCTTACTTGAATTGAAAAAGTTCACTATTCACTGTGCTTTAAAACTGAGCAATTCTCTCATTTTTTTGGATTTGTTGCTCCCAATATACTTTAGAGGCCGTGGGGGTACACAAAAGCATTTCAATCATATTCAGTTTTTGAAAATTAATTTTTTTCCATTTCTCCTCTCTTTCTTACCCTTTTCCTTCTCTTTTAAGCTTAATTAAATCTCAATTAAACATTTAAAAATTCACTTAATTTACACCCCATAATCCTCTAAAAATTAGAGGTTAAAAAATGAGAAAAATCGAATTAAATCGCCACTTTTATATTACTCAATTTTAAGAAAATACTTCCTAACCTCCAAAAATTCCATTTCCAACACCAATGGGCTAATTAGAATTTTTGAGTATCAAGTTGTTTTAATCTTGGAATTTTCTGAGCAACTTTTGAGTATTTTATGGTTAAGATAAAACTAGCTCATTATTCACGTGACACTATCGTAAAATTTAATTATTTTTCTAACAATCTAAATGACCTCATTTTGACTTCAAATTTCACCCATAATTATGTTATAATTAATACTGCTATTTAGTAAGATTAGTGTCCCCGACCTTGGGAAAATACTATTCACATCCTGGGAAGTACTATTCATAACATCAGGATTTTCAGGTCATTACATGCATGTGATCAAGCTATGAATATGCATATAAGATGATGTAAATGATGATGATGATGATGATGATGTATCATGATCATGCATATTTTTCGGATGATGTTCAAATGATTTAATGCATAGCCCAGTCCCCATGTATCATATGTCAATGAAAAAGGCCCTTAATATCGAGGAAAGTTGACAGGTACGCTAGGAGCATTAACTCTTATATCCTTGAATAGACCTTTTTAACACTGAGTTTACCAACCTCTCACTTTTATTCTTTACTGTTATATTCACATATGCTCTTTAATTCTATATTATCAAAGAACCTTTATTTATAATGATAATACTCTATTAATATCATACCTATTTCTGATATAATTCTCTTATATATGCAAATTAACTATTCCTTATAACAAAAATCTTACTAGGTTAAAACGACCCATTTTCTACTTCTACTTCTTTTTGAGGTTATAAGAACTTGCTTTATCCATGTTTTATTAGACATAGGAAAGTGACTTGTTATCACTTATAAGGATGCACTTATACTGTATGTAGCTTTAAAACTTTGGCAATAATATGATCCTTACACCATTCCTCAATCTAAGAATGCCTAAACTGAAGCTTTATTGCCACCAAATGTGAAACACCACACCTAGTCTATTCACAAATTTGAGTGAAAGATGGCACCTAACCAAAATCTAACATCCAAAAATTTGATTTACAATAAAAAATTTTTCCCTTATGACTTAAAATCCTTTTCCCTAACATAATAATTATAAAACCTTAGGAAACACTTTTAACAAAACCATTTGAAACATTAAACTATTGAGGGATCATTATGTCAAAAATCTGATTGCATAATGATTATACCAATAACATAATTCCCATTATAAATAGTAACTAACATAGGAAAGGCACTTCTATAGCTCATGCATTTTCATACCTCATCATATCCATAGCATCCATATCAAATATATATTCCACATAACCACATATATGTATTAGATATTTCAAACATACTTCATGCTTAAAACACATATAAGTATATATCCATCTACAATCATACATAATATCTTTACATACAATCCCTAATACACATATCTTATGACCATAACCCTTTTTCTAATAAATATGAGTGCCTACTTAAAACTTTATGTAAAATCATATACCTATAACATGTTACATTGAAACTACAAAGGTATTTTCCTTCAAAAACAATGATCTTCTATCACTAGTAGTGTCCTTAAACATTTATCTACAATATCCTATGCATCACAAACAAACAATGCATTAAGCTTTATAGCTTAGTGGTGTATCCAATAATAATATGCTCATACATGCATTACCATTTATAATATGTTCATAATACTAAAGCTTAACACATGCATAACATATGTTGTTATATAAGTGGTGTGTGCTCATTAAAGAGATTTTGACATAGGCATATCATAACATGTTAATTGCATATATTTTATTTATCATTCACAAGCTCATTTGCACTTTTGTTATTGTTTGTCTTTATATATAATTACCTATTTATTTACTATGTTATTTTTATCAATAGCTATACTAATATTTAAGTACACTATGTCAATTTAACATGTATTAGGTTCATATCTCATTATAGAATTTACTTTTATAATCTGTAACTCATTAACTTGTTGTATCATAAACACAAACATATCAGTCATTTATACTTTTATGAATTTAAACACTATATACATTAACATGTATACATATTTTACATAAATAACTCATAAAATCATTACATGCCCATATATAACATGACAATCATAATTGCAATAACTGCTTTTATCTTTATACAATTCTATTAGGTTGTAACCTTTTCTTTAGCATCTATTTATAGTTATTTTGAAATATAAATACCATTTTACTTTGCTCATACTCAGAAGACAACATCCTAATACTGGATAATAAGATAAACAAGCATAGAGGCTATATCAAACCACAAATATTGTTTCAGACCATAAATGTCATAAACATGCTAAAAGCCATGAAGTGAATTGAAGGTCATAATTAGGCAGTGGTCTTGCTAGACCTTACAATGGCTGTACCAACATAAACTATCTAGAGTGCCTATATTAGACTTTATAATGGCTGTGCCCATATGATATATGTGTAGTGATCTTATTGGACCTTATGGCTACTACACCTACATGATATATGTCTAGTGATCCTACTGGACCTTATAGTAGTTGCACCCACATGCTATATGTGCAGTGACCTTACTGGACCTTACGACAACTATGCCCACATGATATATATTTAGGCCTAAAGGCCATAAAAAGGCACTAAAGTACCCTAGTAGCTGCTATACTCCCTTGTTGACCAAACAACCTATCTAGACTATATTGTCTAACTTATAAGGGCCATCATCATTATTAATTAAGTTCTATATGTTTAAATTTTTGTTGTAAGTTTTACAAATTAGTAGGCCAATAAATGACTAAATGGGTTAGCTATCCTCTTTATGTCATAACATTCATAGCAATATCCTTTTTTCATGCATTATAAACATTATAGGCATTTTAAATTTTAAGTAAATTAGATTCAAGCCTTACCTTGCATTTACATAGCCATATCACATATCCATTCTAGTGAATACTCTAAGTACCCATATTTCCATTATTAGGCCATTGGGTATCATATAGCCATATTGCATTTCATTATATGTCTACTCATATACACATCCATATTATAGCCATACTCATTCCTATGAGGTATATCACTTTTATAATCCATTGTAATCAATGTCATTCCATGTAACATTATAAGATTAACCCTTTGTATACATCATAACCTATTTTCATGCCTTAATTACTTTATCATGCTTTTTTATTACCATTATTACAATTCCGTGCCTTACATGTAATATGTTTCACTTTCATAATTATACAAGCATAATCACACCTTTAACATACTATGGCATCTATCCTAAGCATCATTTATTACTTCGTGAAATCATTTGGCTTATGATAATTGTACACATATATAAGCCACTTATCTTATTTAGGGCAACTCTATGTAAATATCCATAGTCAACTAAGCATAATACACACATATATATAATTAGTTTCATCTAATCTCTATATACAAATACATAACTAAGTTCTTCTATATGCACTATTAAACATTCCTTATCTTTAGCATGTATCTTTTGACCATAACATGTCTAACCTTTAACATTAACTTTTATTCTTCAATTGTTCATTGTTTCATATCTATTCAACATTTAACATAAGCACATAACCACAAATACCTTACTTACAATATCAATATACTTATTAATAACATAACACATATTCTCATATATGACTTATTAAAGTTAAATCACATGCACATGTCTTATTTTTAAGCTACCTAAGTTTCAACCAACATAACTAATTCCTTGGCCTAAATACATCTTCACTTTTTATATATGACATTACCTTAAATTCATATTTTCAACACACAAGCACCTTGTTCATATTGCAACACTTAGCATAAACTCAAAGACCTAAAGATACCTGTGCAACCATAACATACTCTTATACACATCACATACTTGATCATTTTAATGAACCAAATAAGCTTATTTCAAGCTTTAAGCAATTTTGGCCATATGTATACATTAAGTTTTAATAGTTGTTTATCATTTTAAATGGAACAAGTACTTAACATAATTGACTTAAATCATGTTTATATGTTATAATTATTCAATTTACATCTTTATACATAATATACACTTAATCATTCACATTATACATAATTTTGGTCAAGACATGTTCATTACACCTGACACATTACTTCCACTTTTCATGCATTACAAGCATTCTTTAAGTATCAAATAACCACTAATTACACTTATTTTCCATATTTCATAACCAAGCATACATAAACATTAAAATCACACACAATTAAATGCACTCACATACTTTAAAGTATTTTTATCATTGAATACACATACCAAAGATGTCCAAAAAAAAATCTTTCAGACCTTAATTACCTTCTTTTTCATTTTTCTCTTATTTCCACCTTCTTTCTCTACTAACATATTACATAAGGAATAATAAAAATCCATAACAAATTTTATAGACTTTTAAAATGCAAATATACCATAAATATCTCTTTTTAGGTCCTTAATATACTCTAAAAAGTATAAAACTTTGAAAATAAACCCTTCCCTCATACTTGGCCACTATTTATTCATAATACTAAAAAATTCATAAAAAAAATCCATAAGCATCAAAAGCCAAAATTAACCATAAATAATTTAAATTGGAACATTAATATACCTCATAAA
>CANXYI011169149.1:0-11461 GCA_948208565.1 Hura crepitans
GGCTTCTATCAAAGTGCCCTCCATTGTTGAATATTTTTATCACTCTCTTGATTTAGCTACCAATGCAGAAGGAATGCTGCATGTGATAATTTGAAAGAACTAGCAGCTTTATGCACTAGTCATATTTTGGAGGTAATTTTACTTATGACACCTTATTATGGTTTTGGCTCAAAAATCATTAAATAACCTTGTTTCCTTTGTGTGTAAGGCACTTATCTAGCCACTACTTTGAAGAATCATGTGACAAGCATATTCATGCTTTTAAATTTAGCTAAAAAGAGCTTAAGGCTGAAGACCAAGAGCTCCAAGCAAAATCTCAAGAACTAAGCAAATCTAAGCAGCTAGTGTCTTTACTAACTCTCAAAATTCAAAAGCTAAAGAGGAGACATGCCGATCTAGAGGACAAAATCAAGAGTTATGAGGAAAAAGCTATCTTCTAGGAAGAAAAAGCTTATCGATCTGGGGTTTAGACATTTGTTTGACTTAAAAGCCAAAGAGAAAGAAGTTATTAAGGGGCTAGAAAGAGCTTTAACTCGATGCAATTTCACATCCAATCCTAACTTGAGAAGAGATACCCAAAGATGGATTTCTCTTAGGTTGAGGATTTAGAGCTTCTTGATAAAGAGGAAGGTAGCCTTTCTCATCTTGCAAATTTAGGAGCTCTAGAGAGCAACGAGGCTTAGTTATCTTCTTTGTTTTTTCTTTTTTTCTTTTTTTTTGTACATATGGATATATATAGGTTTTTGTCCTTACTTCTTGGTAGTGCCTATATTTCTTGACTTATATATGCCAAGTTAACTTTAAATTTAGCCAATTTTATTATCAGTTAATTTTGAAGTATACTAATTCAATTTGTTCGAATATCTTTATTTCTATAAGCCATGACTTATTTTATGAGTGCATCATATTTAACAATCTGTAATTCCACATGTGTTTTTAGTGGTGTTTTGCATTTTAAACTTTCTTATGAGCTCATTACCTTAATTTTGCTTAAAGATTAGAATTCTCACTTAGCTCTTTGTGTTGTAATTATTTATGCAACACTTTCCTTTATGCTTTTATGCACCTATTTAGGACTTTTTATATTTCCTTGATTTTATGATTGTTAAGTCAATCTTATCAAGATTTTTTTTAACTTTGTTTATGCCATGTTTATGAGAATTTAAATTAAATAATTGAGAATTTATGAAGATAAATTTAATAATCTTAGGTTATATAGCCTACTAATTAACAAATTGAAATTCAGCATCTAGTGCCTAAGGTTTTACTAGCAATCTTTAACCCATTTAGCCTTTACCTTAAAAGAGGAACTAACATTTACACAAAATATTTTTTAAGATCTTTAATGTTCCATCCCCTTAGAACTTTTTTCCCTTGATTGTGTGTAACTTATAAGTTGTTGGCCTAAGCATTTGTGATATTATGTAAGGCCCTTCCTAATTAGGCATTAATTTGCCCACTCTTGCATTGCCTTATCCAATTTCTACCATTTTATGTACCAGGTCTCCAACTTTAAATTGTCTTTCTTTGACTTTCGTGTTGTAGTATTTGAAGATCCTTTACTTATAGGCATTGATTTTGATTATAAACAACTTTTACATTTCTTTTATCTTATCTAAGTCTAGATTATGCTCCTCTATGATTGGTTTTGCATTAAACATGTTCATCCTATATTATGAGAGCCTTATTTCAACTAGTATTATGGCTTGCGATCTATATGTTAGGGAAAAGAGAGTTTCTTTTGTCATCCTTTGAGCTATTTTCCTCTAAGCCTATATAACGCTTAATAGTTATTCGACCTAGTTCCCTTTAGATTTGCCTAATCTCTTTTTCAACCCTTCTAAGATTGATCTATTTGCCATATCTATCATTTTATTAGTTTAGGGATAGGCCACTTATGTAAACCTTAGCTGAATTTTAAGGTTGTGGTAGAATTCTCAAACTATGGTTAAATCAAATTGTTTTCCATTATCTATAATGATTATTTTAGGCAATCTAAATCTATAAATAATATCTCTATAATCTCTTATTTTCCCAAACTATTATTGTTGCAACCAGTTCTACTTTCACCCATTTTAAGAAGTGCTCTATTGCCACTATCAAAAATCTCTTTAGCCCTTTTATTACTAGAAAAGGGCCTACAATATCTATACCACATTATTTAAACAACTAATTTATGCATATTTTCATTAAAGTGCTAATGGCTTCCTCAAGACTTTCCTATAAATTTGACATTGTGAGCATTTTTGAATTATGGCTTATACGTCGTTATGCATTGTGGGTCAATAGTAGTTGGACAGTAATAATTTCCTTATAACCAATCAGGCATATACGAGAGCCACAAATGCCTTTATGCACTTCTCGTATTGCATAATTGCCTTCTTCAACAATATGCACCTTAGCCACAGATACATTCTAGCCTTTTTGTATAATTTCCCATCTATAATTGAATACTGTAGTGCTTCTTGAATGATCCTTCATGCCTTATTCTCCTCTTTTGGTAATTTTTCATGTTTTAGATATTACTTGATTCCATCTATCCAAATAGGTTGCTCGAATGTCTGGAATACATCTATATACTCTATTATAGGGTTGTTGCTTTCTTTGATCATTATTATTTTTATAAGCACAAGAGATCTAATTATTGCTACTTTTGCTAGTTCATCCTTAGGATTTGTTGAATCTTTTATTATGTGCCAATCTAACTTAGTTCAACTAGAAATTCTTTTGCTTTTGCCAAATAATGTGCCATAAATTGCTCCTTAGTTTCAAATAATTCCATTTATCTTATTAACCACTAACTTTGAATTGTTCTTTTCTGTTAATTACAAGCTTTTCGAGCAAATTTCTTTGGCTAGCTTTAAACAAGGATGAATGCTCCATATTATGCTGCATTGTTAAATGCTTTGAAAGACATCTTTATGGTATATTCGATTTTGATGTTGTGTGGCCCTTTGAACATAGCTCCTACTTTAGCCTTTTATTCTACTATCGTGCCATCTAAATACAGTTCCCATCTAGCTGATTTTCTTGCCATTCTTAGGATCTTCTCATATCTTATAAATTCTATGATAAAGTTTATAAGGATTTGAGCCTTTATAATTGTTTTAGGTTCAAGTCGCACATTGTAACATTGAAGTTTCATCGCCCATTCTATTATCTTTCCTTTTAAGTTAGGTTTTGCAAGATTTTTCTTAGAGGATAATTCATTTGGACTATTATAATATACACCTCAAAATAATATCTTAATTTACCCAAACTCATTATCAACACTTGTAATAGTTGTTCCTTTTGTTGGATTGGATCACTTTTCCTCACAAGACTTAACTTACATAGTATACTAGCTTTTGTTACTTTGAATCTTCTCTAATGAGTACCGATGCAATTGTTTCTTCAAATGTGGAAAGATATAAAGATAGTTTTTCTCCTTAAAACAATCAACTTAAAAGAGGAAGACTACTCAAGAAGGTTTTAAATTCATCAAAGCTCTTTGGCATTCCTCATTTCACTCGAAGTTTCCTACATTTTTAATTTCTTGAAGAATGAAAGGCATCTTTAAGCTTAGCATGAGATGAATCTTCCTAAGGCTATTATTTTACCATTTAGTTTTTTCGCATCATTAATACTTCTTAGTGGGTGTATATCTAGAATAACCATCACTTTGTCAACATTCATTTCAATTCCTCTCTGGCTAACCATGAATCTTAGGAACTTTCTTGACTTAACTCGGAATACATATTTTTTTAGGATTCAGTTTCATGTTGCAATTATTCAGAATCTACATAACCTTTCACATATCAACGATATAGTTTTCCTCATAAGAGCTTTTAATAATCATATTGTCTATGTACACTTCCATTTTTTAGCTTAAATGTCTTATTAATGAACTTTTGTAGGTTACTTTAGCATTTTTTAGATCGAAGGGCATAACTTTGCAACAAAAAAGCTCTTCGTCTATTATAAAACTCCTTTTTTTTTTGGTTAGATTCCAATATGGCTATTTAGTGATATCCTGAAGAGGCATCCATAAAACTATAAACTTGATAACCTATCATGGAATCTATTAGCTAATCTATATTGGGTAAAAGGTAATTGTCCTTTAGGCATACCTTATTAAGGTCTATGAAATCAACACATATTTTCATTCTTTTTCTTAACTAAAACTACATTCATTACCCATTTTGGGAACTAAACTTCCTTGATTATATTATTTTTAACAGTCTATTGACTTTGTCTTTAATTATTGCTCTATATTTAGATACATGCTTTCTCTTTCTTATTATATTAGTTTTGCTTTAAGGTCAACATTTAATCTATGTACCATATTCTTTGGATCTATGCTGGTGATATCATTCAGCTCCTATGTGAAGGCATATATGTTTTCTTTTAGCACTTTGGTAATGTTTTCCCTAGTGCTTGCTTGTATTCCTCCTAGAAATGATCTCTTTGCCTTTTGCTAAATCTATCTTTAGTACTTCATCTACTGGCTCTACCTTTTTAGAGCATTCTCTTTTTTCTTTAGTTGAATTTGTGATATTAACATATGTGGCTTCTTCTACTATTACCACATATGATTTCTTGGCTACTTGTTAATCTCTATACACTGTTATTTCCCTTTTATCAGTTGGCATCTTCATAACTAGGTAGTGGATACAGGTTACTACTCGTATGTTATACAGCCTCGACTTTCCAAAAATTGTATTGTATGCAAATGGCATGTCTATAATCATAAAAGTACATTTGTAAGTTTTAGTAATATCTTTACCTCCTAACTCCATGTATAGATCAGCTAAGCCTTAGATAAAGAACATTTAAGCTACTTATGCCAATAAGGGGTGTCTAAATGGGCTTAAAATCCTCTATAGACAACCTCATCTTCTTGTATGCCTTTAGTGTTAGCAAATTTACTACACTTCCGTTATCCACTAGTATTCTTTTGACCAAAACATTTGTGATGTATGCTTGTATTACTAGGGCATCTTCATTGGGAACTTTAACATCCTTTGCACCTTTTACAAACATGGAGACTGGAGCTATTGGCTCCAATTAGTTTGTTACATATACTCCCTAATTTGACCTTTTTCTTTTGTTATTGTTATCTCCATACAAGGTTCTGTTAGAGATTAAATATATTACTCCATCTCTTCCCCTATAGGGTGCTCTTTTGCTTTTTTTTTCTTTATCATCGTCATCCTCATGGTCGCAACTTCTTCTAGGGCTACTTTTCTTTACATATTAGATTTGCATCAATGGCCATCTATTTTTATGAATCTTTTGAGTGACCCTCTTTAGATTAGTCTTTCTATCTCTTCTTTGAGGTGTCAGCATTCATCTATTTCATGGCCCATATCTCAATAAAAACCATAGAACTTATTTTTGTCTCTCTTTTTGTATGACTTGTCACTTAATCTTCAGGGCTAGTTTATCGTTCCATGATTCTGTTTCACCCATACTTACACCTTTCCTAAAAAGGCATTTATTGAAGTAAGTTAGAATCTTTCCTTATTTTTACACTTATCATCATCCCTTTATCTAAGGAAACTCTTACTACTAAGACTTTTCCTATCAAGGCCCATTGCCCTAATCATTTTGCCTCCTTTCTTTTTTATGTGAAGCTCTAATAAATACCTTCCATCAGCCCTTCTTGCATCATTTAAGGCTATAAATTATCTTGCTCTGCCATTAGCTCCCTAAAATTGGTAGGCCAATTGATAACTTTAAAATTATAGAGCCATGTATTCATTATTTGTCATTGTTATAATGGCAACTTCAGGATTTAGGTGTTTTACATCTAACGTGACATAATTGAACCTCTCTGTAAAATCTTAAAGGTTTTCGTTGTCTTTTTATACCACCCTTTATAAGTTTATCACCATCTTTTTGCTCTAAGGTTAGATGATGAATCTTGTTTTGAACTTTTGAGATAACTATTTGAAGATGTTATTAACTCTAAAGGTGAACCATTAAACCACTTTAACATATCTCCAGTCATTGTTCCTAGGAAAGCTTTGCATATAATTGCATCATTAAAAGTTTGCATGTTAACAAGCGTTAAGTACTCGGATATATGGTTCCTTGAATTGGCCTTCCCTTTTTATTTCTCAATTCAAATTTCCCTATATTGCTTGGGGAATCTAACTTCCCCTATGTCTTAGGAGAATGGGGAATCTGTGCTTTCCTTAACTTCTAGCTTTCTGAGGTTACTCACTTTGTATTTCTTGATAAATTTTTTTGAAATATTTGTCAATCTTATGTTCCTCTTCTTCCTTTTTATTCTTAGCCTCTTTTTTTGAGTTTTTGTTTTCTTTATTATGCTTTTTCCTTAACTCTCGAGTTTTATGCTTTTACTGTTAGAAGAGCTATCCATTCGGCCTCTTATGCATTACCTACTTCTGTCTCTCAACTCTTTGGTGGTCGAGGTTCTAATGTTGCTTAAAGAGGAGCTTGAATATTTCTTCTTTTTGTGGTGTTTTTTTTTCTTAATCATGTCACTCAATGATCTAGAGGAATGTTTTCTTTTTTTACTGCCTTTTTAGACTCAAACGTGACATTAGATATGAATTTTTGGAGTTATTCTAAAAATTTTATGCGTGTGCATTTGTCAAATCCATTAAGGGCATTTTCTAACTCATCCTTGATAATTTAAGTTATAGTTTAAGGCAAATTGTTTTCTTGAGACAACTTCTTGTTGTCCTTTTTTT
This sequence comes from Hura crepitans, assembly GCA_948208565.1. Classification (NCBI taxonomy): domain Eukaryota; kingdom Viridiplantae; phylum Streptophyta; class Magnoliopsida; order Malpighiales; family Euphorbiaceae; genus Hura; species Hura crepitans. The sequence continues at coordinate 6,702 of CANXYI011169149.1, forward strand.
TACTGAAGGCATGCAGTTTGGTATTATCGAGCATTCAATCCATACTCTCACTTGATCAATTTTCTTATCAACTCATGACTCTCAACAAAAGCACTAATTGATAATTACTGAATTATCGTAAGTTTTTTAGGATAATGGCATGTTTAGGCTATTGGATTCAATAAGGAAAAATAGTTGCGAATGCTTCGCAAAACATACGAGTACTAGCCTTAATTCTCTCAAGATTAGCAATCTGATGCTTAAGTTAGTTGGGTGACAGTCAAGAGTAAAGACTCATAACAATGAGTTTAGATTGCATACCTAATAATGTGGGATTTTACCTTTTATATAGGTGTTTGTACCTACTATTAAGATAAATATTTTACTTGCCAATTCAAAATATTAATTCCTTTCTTTGTATTTTATTTTTCCTATTCTTTATCAAAATAGGGATCTTATTATAAGTATATCTCAATTTTCTATATTGTCAACTATATATGAAACATTAATTAAATAAATATCATTATAAATTAACTAATAAAAAAATCTACCATGTCATAAGAAAAACTAATGATGCAAATTTTATATATGAATAAAAACTTATACAAGTACAATTTTAATATAATTTAACACTTTTTCCATGTGAATAAAATAATAAAATTTTATATCACTTATTATTTGGTTATTATAAGCATTCAAGATTCGTTATATATTTTGTAATTTAAAATAGAAATAAAAATTATTTTCTATTTTGTTATTTTATTTTCTAGAAAATATATCTATTACCCAAAAATTAGTAACTACTTCATATAGTTGAAACTCTATACACAACAAAAAAAAACAATTAAGTAATAATAAACTTACAAGAAGTAACAAAAAAATGTAAATAAAAATAAAAAGATAGACAAAAATATAATTACATGACATAAAATTTAGCATGCATGAATTCAAAAAAATTAAAAATGTAAAAATAATAAAAAATAATATGATTTTAAATATAAAATATACAAAATTTACATTATTTAATAATAATTTAAATAAATATTAATAATACTACATACTGTGTAGACTTGCAACTAGTTATTTACTAATTTGATAAAGTAAATTTATTATTAAAAAGCTTTAAAGATACGCTTCTATTTATATATAAGATAACATTCGAGTTTTTTTTTTTTTTGTATTTTATTAAAATCCTAATTTCTAAGTAATTAAGTTAATGATATAAATTATTAAATGAAGATTTTATGAAAAAACAAAGATAATTTATGGGAAATAGAAGTTTATCATCCTTCAATCACTACAACAAAAATCTTAATTTTGTTGCCATATAATGGATGACTACTCAAGATAAACTTTATCTGTTGTAGATAAATAAACTCTATCTAGTGTAGATGAATTTTATCATTAGTATTCTTATCATATTTAATCCTATCTGATAGGCTTTTTTTTGCCTATAAATACTCTCTCTTATATTATTTAGAATACACACCAATATAGAGAACAATTAGTCTCTACTATATACTTCTTATCTTTTTTACTTTAATTACAAACGTTATCAGTATGATAGTCTCTATTTTGTTAGAAAGCTGATGGTTTACTACAATCCGGCTGAAGTTCTCTTTTGGATTTTTGAGAATTAAAAATGCCTTTTGTAATGTCGAATCTCATAAAACTTGAATTTGTTGCCTTTGATATTTTTAGAAGTAATTACTTATCATAGGTCCTTAATGCTGAAATTCATTTAAATGCTATGAATCTTAGAGATTTTCTAAAAGAAGGAAATCAAGCATCCTTGTAGGATCACGCCAAAGCCATAATCTTTCTTCAACATCATGTACATGAATAATTGAAAATAGAATACCTCACTGTTAAAGACCCATTAGTTCTTTAAAACCATTTAAAGGAGAGATGTGAACACCAAAGAATGGAGATTCTCCTAGAGCTCGATATGATTAGATACACTTACGTCTATAAGACTTTAATACTGTAAGTGAATCTAATTCAACCCTGTTCAAAATTAGCTCTCAATTGAAATTATATGAAGAGAAAATTACTAATGAGGATATGTTAGAAAAAACATATTCTACTTTTCATTCCTTAAATGTGCTCTTACAATAGCAATATTGAGAGTGTGGATTTAAAAAATATTCTAAGTTAACTTCTTGCCTTCTTATGGCTGAACAAAATAATGAGCTCTTGATGAAAAACCACCAATCTTGTCTAGCTGGTTAATCCTCATTCCCTGAAGTGAATACAACATTTTTTCAAAATCATGGGTGAAGTTATGGTAAAAGGGGTCGAGGTAATGGTAAGAAATCAACTGGTACTAATTTTTATCCACGTCTTAAAAACAAAGGTGCTAAGAATAAAAGGGGCAAAAATGAGGAAAATTCAAAAACAAGAACTCAAAACAATGACAATGTTTACTATAGATATGGAACAAAAGGTCAATGGTCTCGATTATGTTACACTCCAAAGCACTTACTTAACCTTTACAAGGAATCATTAAAAAGAAAAAGAAAAAATGTTGAAGTGAATTTTTTTAAACCTATTAATCCTTATGAGAATAAGCCTTTAGATGTTAATTTAGATGTTTCTAATTTTTTTCTCATAAAGATGGTAAAATTGATCATTTGATTAGAGATGGAAATGTCCATAATTAAAATATGTTTATGTTGCTTTTGCTTAGGGAATTTTTTTTCAATAAGACTTTCTTTGTGATTTAGTATTTCTTAGTAAAACTAGTATTTTGCATATTTCTTATTTGTTATTTTCTTTTCTTATAATGTGTATTACTAGATAAAACAAAATAAGATGATGATATGGAGGACAACATATGTTTAGTAAAAAGTGGCACAACTCACATAATTCTTCGTGATAAAAAATATTTTTTAAAATTAACAATATCATACTTTCAAATGGAATAATATTGTCTATTGATGATGCATTATATTTTAGTATATCCCAAAGAAATCTACTAAGTTTTAAAAATATACATCGCAATGGTTATCATATTGAAACCAAGAATGAAGGAGATGTTGAATATCTATATATTACCTTCACAAATTCGAACCAGGAGTTCGTATTAGAAAAACTTTCAAGTTTTTTAACTAGATTATATTTTATAAAACTTAAAATGGTTAAATCAAATTACACGCACCGAAAATGCATAGATCATAAGACTTTTATTCTTTGGCATGATCGTTTGGGTCATCCTAGTTCAACCATGATGCGATGCATCATTGAAAATTCAAATGGACATGACTTAAAAAATCAAAAAATATTTTATTAGATGATTAATTTTATAGTTCTTATGCTTAAGGTAAATTAATTGTAAGACCTTCACCATGCAAATTACATTTGGAATCTCCTGTTTTTCAATAAAGAATACATGGAGATATATGTGGTCCAATTCATCCTTCATGTGGACCATTCAGGTATTTCATGTTCTTAATTGATATCTTAACTCAATGGTCACATGTATGCTTACTTTCCACTCATAATATTGCTTTTGCTAAATTTCTTACTCAAATAATAAAGGTAAGGTCAAGTTTTCATAATCATCCCATTAAAATAGTTCGTCTAGATAATGCAGGTGAGTTTACTTCAAAAGCATTTTATGATTTTTGTATGTCAATTAAAATCAATGTAGAACATTTTGTTGCACATATTCATACTCAAAATGGTTTAGCTAAATCTTTTATTAAGCACTTATAATGAATTGTTAGACCTATGCTTATAAAATCAAATCTTTCTACATCTGCTTAGGGATATGTTATAGTTTATGTAGCATTTTTATTCATATTCAACCACCTGTATATCATAATTTTTTACCTTTACAAATTTTTTTTATCAAAAACCTAACATATCTCATCTTAGAATCCTTGGTTGTGCTATTTATGTTCCCTTTGTAGCTCTTCAGTGAACTAAAATGGGTCTTTAATGTCATCTTGGTATCTATGTAGGTTTTTATTCACCTTTAAGTATTATGTACATTGAACCTTTAATAGGTGATCTTTTTAAAAGCAAGATTTTTAGATTGTCAATTTGATGAATCAATTTTTCTAGCATTAGAAGAAGGTAAAGGTAAAGGACCACAAGAATAAGAAATTAGTTGGAATACATCAACTTTGTCTAATTTTGATACATGCACAAATCAATGTGAACTTGAGTTCAAAGAATAATTCATTTGCAAAATGTTGCAAATCAATTGCTAAAGATATTCACAGACACCCAAAAGGTCACTAAATCCCATATTCCAACTGCTAATGCTCCTGTATGGTTGATTGTCCTAGCAAGACAACCTATAAGTATGGTAGCTAATGAATCAAACATATGCTAGAAGTGTGGTCGACCTATTGGTGCAAAGGATATTGTTCCTTGAAAGAAGAAGGAAATGAAAAACATTCAATGTGACACTCCTAAAGAGGTAAAAAATCAATAACCCCATACTTTTAGAGAAATAACCCCAAAAGTGGTTTTAATACTGAAAAATAATGAGATCTCATTAAAATCTAAAAATACGTGGGAAAAAGATGAAATTATTGTTGATAATGTGTTTTATTATGCAATTGCTTATGAAATAATCAATGATAATGAGCTTGAGCTTCAAACTATAGAAGAATGCCAAAATCAAAGTGATTGGCTAAAATGGAAAGAAGTAATTCAGGCTAAGCTAGATTCACTAGCTAAGCGCAAAGTATTTGGACCAATAGTCTAAGCACTAGAAGATGTCAAACCCATTGGACATAAATAGGTTTTTGTCCGTAAAAGAAATGAGT
>CANXYI011169324.1:0-10476 GCA_948208565.1 Hura crepitans
TATATATATATATGTGTGTGTGTGTGTGTGTTTGTGTGTGACTGTGTGTGTTTGTGTTTGTGTGTGTGTGATTATGTATGTATGTATGTATGTATTTATTTATATATGTATATATATATATATGTATGTATGTATATATAAATATATATATATGTACATATGTATGTATGTATTTTTATATGTATTTATGTGTGTGTGTGTTTGTGTATAACAACCTCATCACATCATTGCTACAATAATATATGACATATAATTACACATGTTCTAACCTAAACTTACCTTTAGGATAAGTCTCTCATGAATACTATGCATACTCAAGCTCAAACCACATTATAGCTATTGTTTAACTTATATCACAGATTTTACTCATTATGGTTGATTCATTTCTCAATTAGGTCTCATTCCTCTTTGTATCTTAGTCACTTTTTAAATAACTCATAATAGCTCATACGTGTTTATTTCATTAGGTCATATCAGCCCAATGTTTCACTTGAGCAATGTAGACTATATAACAGGTATCACACATTTGCTCTAAAGAGCCACAATTGCTTAGTATAGCAACGTATATGTTTTAAAGAGCTATATAATTGCTTCAAAGAGCCTTATATTTAGCTTTAAAGAGCTTCACATATTGTATAGTAGTCACTAACTTTACATGGCTATACTCGCCACATCACACATAAGATGTAGTACTACTACACAAGACCCTATTAGCATGCCAATCTATCCTAACACAATTAATAGCCTAGCCACACATGAGTGTAGTTCATTTGTTTCTAATTTGTCATACAATTAGTCTCATTATTCTTTATCAAGGTAATCATTACTTATTAGCATAATTCATTCTTGTAATATTATCATGTCACATTATTCTTAGCTTTGTTAATGTATCTCATGTTATGCCTTTATACATCTCACATCATATAGACAACATAATCACATATCTTGTTCACATAACACATTTGCCACATGGTAAGTCACACATTATCATGTCGTATTTCATTTATCTCATTAGTGTGTCCTTGTTCATATCAAGCATCAAACGCATATAGTATCCCAATTTTTTCTTAATACATAAACTATAAAGTTCATATAAGATCATTACTACATGCATTCCTATCTAGTCTCACTATAGTATAAATTCATGCCACACACGTCTTATAATCCATACCAATAATGTTAAATCAAAAGAAATATCAAAGATTTTAATTAAGAAATGTTTAAGGGCTTAAAAACACATTACAAGGTCATTGAGATCCCTTAAGAGAGCCTTACACCTTTCGAAAACTCGACAGGCTCACGGTCATGAGGCTTGTTTTACAACAAAATTTCGATGTAAAAATGGAAATTTTAGCAGCACAAATTTGCACAAATTTATACTAATTCTCCGTACTAATCATTTTTAAAACAAACCACATGAATTCTAACATATTTACTCTTAATTTACATAAACAATTACACACTAATTACACACAATTCCATCAATTTAAGCCAATTTATAGTAGAAAACCCAAGTGCAAAAATAAGCAAAAATTTCAAAGGGAAAACTCAAATTCATTCATGCACATATTGATTTGTGGAGCAAAGATCATCTCAAGTGTATCACTTTTAGATTATGCTTTTCCTTTTGCTTTACACCTTTTTACTTCAACTGCTCTTTCTTTTCCCATAACCTAAGTAGAAATTCAACACAAAAATATGCATAAACACATTTAAAAGTAGAAACTAAACTAATGCATGATGAATTACTTAGTTTTAACAAATTACATTACACAAATTATTTAAATTAGTTTATTATTAGCATGGAAGAACAATGGAAGATGAAAAACATATACAGCTTTTGATTTCTATTAATTGTATTCAAAACTTAGGCTATTTATACCTTAGAGCCTAATGGCTAAGATGAATCAATTAAATCCCATCTGACGGTCCATATAGGCTCATAATCAATTTTCCTTTACAATCCTCATAAAAATTATTTTTATGTAATTAAACCCTCAAAAGTTAAAAATCTAAATTTTAATTATTTTTATGAAAACTTTACTTATTTTAAAGTCTCAAAATTATTTTTTATTATTTCTCATGTATGCACACGCACAATTATCTTATTATGTCTTTTAAGCCATATGTGTGGGGTGTTACATGATTGCTATAATTCAATTGAATTCAATTGAATGTGATAAGTATGCTATGTTAAAGGTGAGATACGTATACATGACAAATTGTTATACAATTTGATTTTATTACTTTGAGAATGACAACATGAACACATGAATTACATGATATGGAATAATCCTTAGGATGATATGAGAACATGAACATGATGCTCTCTAGAGAATTACATGAACTTGTTAAGTTGCATCTATTGATATATACATCATAAATTGCCACATAATATGTGAATAAAATGCTATGATTATGAAGCTATAAGCATGACATTGTGAACATATGAAATTATAGGATGAGGAGTAATTCTATAAGTGACATAAATATGAACTAAAATGCCCACGTATACCTAGACTAGAAAATAGCATTTTGATAAGTTGGCATGCCAATAGGGTTAAGTTAGTAGTACTATGTCACATATATGAATATGATTTATAGGTACAACTTGGTACTATACAATTGTGTGCCCATTAAGCCATATGTCATTAATATAGGTATAGATATATAAGCTTATAGGGTACTGTACAATACTTGAGCTCAGTTAATTCACCATATGATTTGCGGGTATAGATGTGTAAGCCCCACTAGATATTGTACATCTAAGTAAGCTTTGTTGAGCATTTATTTACCTACTATCTAGTCTATAAGTAGTCTTAGAATATAATGGGCTATGAAAACTTTATACATTTGATATTGATAAATTAATAAACATTATAATGCAGTATGCCTATGGATATAACAAATCATGTGATAATTATTTTTCTTATCCTTATATCTATATGAATGGTGATTTGGCATGACTGTGTTAAATGATGGCATTATGGAATTGTTTGAGAATTATTGACTATACACACACATACACACACACACATATATATTGTTAATGTGAATGATTAATGTGTGATGATGACACTTTAGGTCATTTGTTTATACACCACTAAGTGTTATTGCTTAGTGTGTTCATTTTCCACATGTAGTTTAAGGATTCTACATTAACAAATGAGGCATTTGTAAGTGGGGTCTATAATTAGTTTTAAGAGCATATTTTGTTATTGCAATAACTTATTTTCATTGAACATTCTTTATTCTTTTATTTTAATTGGATGTTCATTTTAGGGATCTAAAGATTTGATTATGATTTGGATTTTTTGTTGTAAATAGTTTTTGGTTATAGCTTAGTTTTAAAGGCTAACTTTGAGATTGGGATTTTATCATGTTTTGAGAAATATTATTATTTTTATTTCATGGCATTAAGACAGGGTTTTATTTTGATATTCTAATTGATGGCTATAAAAGATAAATATAAATGCATCAACTCAGATAAGTATGATGTGATACTAGAATATGAATAGGTAATATATGTACATATAGATAGACTAGTGCCTCATGCACATAGTGTGGCACTCCTTCATTTGGTGTCTTCAGGCATCGAAAAGAGGGGTATCACATTTTGTGGTATCAGAGCTAAGTTTAGGTGATTCTAGGCCATGATTTATATGTCTATTACATATGTCACTACTTGGTATGATATATGTGCATATCATTACATTTCATAACATAAGCTATGATCTACTTATGCAAGTTGCTCTATGTCAATTTTAGGTATGATATGTCCTAAAACACATAAAAAGCTATCAATGAGAAAGTTGAAAGCTATAACCTTATTAGTAATGATGATTTTGAATTACCAGTAGCCTCTAATTAAATTTTAGTTGGTCATCTTACTTAGGACCAGTCAGTTATGCTACCCATAATAATCAAGCTGCTGAGGCAAGCCACTAGAGTTATACCATAGCCACTGCCTCTACCATCATATATAGAGATTCATAGGAAGTCCATTATTGAGAGGATCAGGAAGTTCAGAGTTGAGGAGTTGAAAGGGATAGAGATCAATTTTGAAGTCTAGGTTTTACTTTACAAACATTGAAGACTTGAAAAAATGACAAAGGGATAAAATGTCCAGAAAATTTCACCACTTGAGGTGGTAACTTTTTATAAGGCATATAATATATATATTTCACCACCTAAGATGGTGACATAAGTAAGAAGACAGAGATCAATTTCAAAGTCCAAGATTTACTTTGGAAACACTAAAGCCTTGAAAAGAATGAGAAATTAAGAAGACGTTTAAAAGATTTTGCCACTTGAGGTGGGGACTTTTTATGATATGTGTAAAAGATTCCACCACCTGAGGTAGTGACATAGGTAAAAAGATAGAGATCAATGTTAAGAATGAAAAAGCAAAAATGCATTTAGAAGATTTTACCACTTGAGATGGTGACTTTTTATGAGGCATGCAAAGGATTCCACCACTTAAGGTGGTGACATAGGCATATCAGCATGATATCAAAATCCTAAATGAATTATATTCTTTAAAGACCTATTTTCCTATTTAGCCTTGTATTTTTATTCTAAAACAATACTTAAGGTTTTCCTATTTAGATTAAGATAGTTTTTTAATTAAAAAGGGCTTTTATATCTCAAATCAAAAGGGAGAATGCAATTAATTAGAGATTTAAGAGAAATATTACATATTTGAAGTTTTAACCATCTAGATTATTATTTCAAGTTCCAAGTTTGATATTTCTAAGTTATTAAATTTGATTTGTGATTTTGAGTTTTTGAACATGATTAGCATGAACTAAATTTCTTCTAGGGTTATCTTTGATGTAACTTGAATTCTTATCTCTTTAATTTAATCTAGTTAGCTTTCTTCAATTGTTTTTGAGTATGCTTAATGCTTTCAATTAATTAGCCATTAATTGAATGATTAATTTTCTTAAGATTAGTAAAGAAAGAAAGTCTTAAGAGTAGAATTAGATTATAAATATAATAACATAGTTTAAGTGGAAATAATACAACTTGACTTGTGGGAATATGTTAAGAATGATAAAATAAATTTTGTTCTTTGATACTACTATAAAAGGTTAGTAGGAATTAAAGAATAGTCATAGCTTGGAAAAGCAAGTTAAATAATTAAGGATTAAATAATTCCTTAGATGTGCCAAACACTATGTGTCATCACTACAATATGTGAATCATTTAGATGCAAAGATTTGAGTTTTTTTTATAACCTCTTCCATGCATTTTGTTCCTTAGTCAACTACTTTACTACTATCTTATTAGATCTAATTGAAGAACTAATTACAGCTCAAAGATCACCAAGATTAGTAATATATAAGTCCCTTTTCATATAACTTTAACCAAATAACAAGATTCAATGGTTACAATCGATGGTTTTATTCCACAAGTCCTATGTACAAAAGTAAGAAATCCATTCTCAATGGTAGAGAAAGTACTCCTAAGAATTTCTTTAGAGATGGTTCCTCTTTCCCTAGTAAGCCCTATACAATTATGTATATAAATTCACACTTTGAAACATTTAGTAGAGAATTACTAGAAGGTTTTTTCCTTTTTATTTTCTATAGAAGCTTTAAAATAAATTGATTCAACCATATACAAAAAAAAAAAGCACAAACTTCTTTCTGTGAGATTAATTTTCTAATTCATTAAGGACCCAATTTTCTAATACAATTCAGGCTTATTTAGAAAGCATATAAATCCATCAACTCCAAAATCCAAAATGCATATGTATAAGCTTAAAAGAAATCTTATATAAGAAGGAACAAAAAAAAAGGTTTCCACTTGATAGTTAATAATTTCCATACATCAATAATTATATAATAGGTAAGGTACATAATTTCCATTCCCATTGACAAAATAAACATAGAGTCCTTTAGCATTAATCCAAAAAAATAAAATCTAAAGTGGTAGCAGCAATATTAACACCTATACTAAACTTATATGCCCTATCATAACATACTAAACTACTATAAGAGGACCATTCTTAGCATAATTTCTCATTAGTAATATTGATATCTAAACTAAAAGTTGGATTGGCAGATTTTATCATGTAGGGCTAAAAGTTGTTGAACTAATACTATAAGATAAATGACTACTTTGTCTCCCTAAAGGATTATAATTACCAATGGCAAATGTTATTCTTCCCTTACCCTAGATAGTTCAAAGCATAAGCTTAAAGTTGCGTTAGCACTATTGCTATTAGAAGCTGATGGGTTCCCATCTTTTGTAGGAAGTGTAGCATAAGAAACATTAAGTCTCCTTCATTATTTGAGATCTACTTAGATGCTTGCTTGTGTAGTACATGTCAATAGCCATTTGTAGAAGAGAATTCACATAAATGTTATCAAGTCGACCTTGATCTATACTAATAGAGTTGGTACCAAGTTAAGTTCTCATTCAATGCCACTGTAAAAGAGAAATGAAGACAAGTTTCCACTAGTTCCTCTCATTGAATTTGCTAATATGAATGAATGAATGAATGGGTGGGTTAGGGATTAATGTATTTGACTGCGGTGAATCTTTCATGAAATGTATAGGGGTTGCTAAATCAAGCACTTATAAAACATTACTAAGCACATGGGGACTTGTATTTTGGAATATTGATATATTAGCTGCATATAAACATATAATATTATTAATTTGTTGGGAAGAAAGTTTTAACCTAAGTAATTGCCACTAACATTGGTTACTGCAGAATTGCAAAACATATTGAAAGTTTTCAATTGTACCATAAAATTAACATGTTTATTATTGCCAAGTTTTAAGCTTGTAATAGGGGTGGGTTAAGGCACTAGGCTTGTGTAATTAAAGGATATAGTTTCTATAAAAGTGGAAACAACATTTGCATTTTAAGTTTGTTTTCTAATTGTGAAGGAGATTTTTCTAGCAACATCTAAAATATTAAAGTAGAGTGATTTGTTTTTACCTGTAATCACTTGATGGGCTTTTGATTGATCATTACAGACTTTTATATTTAGACTTTGACAATTTGCTTTGTGACTTCAATAATAAAAGAATGCTCAGGGGGATTGAAAGTTTCAGCTAGAACTGAATCACTAAATACGTAGTCATCCTAAGAGAAAACATACCCACTATGCTTCTTTATTTTTTTAGCCTTACAATTATCCAAGGAATAATCAATGCATTTATAATACTTATAGATTACTAGCATGCCTTCATACTTGAAACTTACCCTTTTATATTTCTAACTTTATCAATAAATTCTCTACCCATTATAAGTGGTTTGCTAAGATTAACTTTGACCCTGTATAGAAGAAAAGGGAGCAAATGAAAATCACCTCACTCTAAGAAATTGCATTCCTCAAGACTATTAGAAATTTTTCCTTTCTTCCTAGCATGGAATATATTATATTCAAGAGGAAATAAATCATGAAAATGGATCTATATTAGAGAGAATAATAATCAAGTCGATTAAGGGCTTGATTTTTCTTCCATTCTTTAATGGGAAATAACTTGTTGTTCAAACACCATAATTAACTATTCATAAATCTCCTTAATTTGGATTCAGTTTGGAAATACAAACTTATATGTTTGGGAGTTGACATCATATCATTTGAATGGCTTTGATTCAACCAAGCTCTAAAGACAAACTAATAACTTTATCTTTGGATAAGGAATTTTTTGAAATGATTCTCCTAACAAGATATACCATTATTAGGAAGCTGATAGATTAGGGTGTTTATAAGGTGAATTGGTTCTTTAATTCATTCAAAGTCTTCATCAAAAGATACGGGTAGAGTAAGAATTGGTTGTATAGACATTTTTGAATTTTGAAACTTTATATTGATATCGAAAGAATTCTCAAAGATGTAAGATAAAATTATTTAAACCATAATGCTCCTTTATTTAAAGAAAATCTCTCTTATAATATGTACAAAAACTATTTTTTCCTTCTATAACATATGAAGTCTTTTTAGGCAAATTTTAAAAAGAAGTTAGATTTCATACTCAAAATGTGGCAAGTATCACTTTCTTTATCAATCGTGAGTGACATGAAACACACAACAGCTAGCACATGGAGTTAAACAAATTGTTTTTGTTATTGGATTCATATGCTATCTTTAACCCAAATTATGATCAATGTATCACAAAATTAATATCTATTTTATATAGCATAGTTAAAGATGTTATGAATTTTTAAGAATAAAATCTACTAAATTGAAAAATATGAGCATATGGAAGAACAAATCAACTAAAACAAATAAGAAATGATTTGTAAGAGAAATTTGCGATTAATAATAGGGTGAATCAATTAAAATGTATTTGTGATTAATAAAATGGTTTGTGATTAATTAAATGGTGAATAAAGTGAATCAATTCAAATGAAAAAAAAAGTAAATTTTAAAAAATCATTAATCTAATCTTTCAAAGTTTGCATTAACTCATTTATTTATTATTGCACTAGTGATCAAATTAAGGTTAAACTATAAATCATCAATCTAATTTTTTATTAGATTACAATTTAATTGCATACATGAATCGAGACTACATTAGGTCAAAATAATGAGAGAATCTATGAAATACTTAAAATAAAATCTTTATTACTAAGTGGCGATCAAATAAAATAAAAAAAACAAATAAATTGATAATAGAATCTTTAAAATCAAGTATTTTGGTGATTAGAAATGGGGTGAGTCAATTGAAATTGAAAAAATCAACAAATCACTTATCAAAATTGCATGAACTCATTTATTTATTATTGTACTGATGATTAAATTAAGATTGAAGTTTAATAAATAATTAATCTAATTTTATAACAAATTGCAATTTAATTACATACATGAATTGAGACTACATTAGGTCTAAATAATGAGAGAATTAATGCAATACTTAGAAAATAAAATCGACATTACTAAGTGCCAATCAAGTAAAATAAAAGACTAATAAATTGATAATAAAAACTTCAAAAGCAAGTATTTTTGTGATTAGAAATGAGGTGAGTCAATTGAAATTGAAAAATAAACTAACGGAGAAAAGATGAGGGGAACAGAAGTACTATGTAATGCCTAAAAATCTCAGTACAATGAATAGTACTTCCTGAGGCATGAATAGTGTCTCCCGAATAATTAGGTCACACCGAGGAGGCTAAAGGGAAGCACTAGTCATAAAAATTTGACATGTAAAATAATAATAAAAATGAAATAATTAAAACTTTTACTAGAACCAATAAATCATTTTATGCTGATATATATTAAATAGTGACTTTAGTTCAAATCATATCAAGAACTGCCCGAACGGACCCAAAAATAGCATACCCTAAAGGTTAAAAATTCTAAATAGTTTAATGGTGAAGGAATTGGAATTTTTTAAGGTCATTTGATATTTAATTTGATTTTCTTAACTACTTGAGTGAATAGTTTACCTAGTTCCCTTTAGAGTTTTGACCTGAGATTCTAGGGGTCCCTTAATTGAGAGAATCGTTAATTTTTAGCACTAAAAGCATGATTTTTGGAGACTTTTAAATTTTTTTTTGCATTTTTGAAGTTTAAAAGTATGTAGAATTAATCAAGGCCATTTAATCGCCACATGGCATAATCGTGGCCATCCACTTACATAATATAAATGTGTTATGGTGTGTATGGTGGCTAGATGTACTTATTTTCTACCCCAAATCCTTAAAAAATCAAAGTATTACTCTCTCTCTTCTCCTTTCTTTTTTTACTCAAAACACATTGAAATCCTTCATATATTATATGGAAATCGATCCTTACAATGTCTAAAACCCAATTCCAACCTTAATTTTGCAAGAAAAAGTGATTTTAAGGAGAAATTGGAGCTTTAATAGTTTAGGATTTTGAACCCCTAAATTGAACCAAAGCCCGTTTTAGAAATTAAGCATTTTTTTAGGTAACTAGACGTGCTCTATATCATAGATATACTTTCATTGAAATTGGATGTGTATATATTTTTCTTTGAATTTTTCTAATTTATGGTTTATTATAAAATTTAAAGAAAGAGCAAAGGCATAAGAATCGAGGTAAAGAGAGGCCTTAAGATCGATCTTATGGCAATGTAAAGCATCGTTGTAAGTGCATTCGATAAAACTTATATCTATTTCCTTGAAAAGTGTGATTTCCATAATAGGTACATTTTTGGATTTAGGTGGATTTAAAGGTTAATGTAACCTTAAATTGGTCACTAGGGTATTTTAAGGTTTAGAGAATGACAATAGAACTAACGAAATGAAGAACGAGCAAAATATAGAGCATTGAAATTGGTAAATATAATATGGAATTTTAGGTACATGAATGGAATTATTGGAATTGTTATGTAATAATGATGAATACAAATGCAATGGACTAGAATAACTGGAAATGACTCGTAATAAGCATATGCATTAGTTATTATATGCAATTGTGTGAATATAGTACTTAAAACATGTAAGTATGTGAAGCAAGAAATGTTGTGTACATAAGGTGTGATATA
>CANXYI011169347.1:0-14631 GCA_948208565.1 Hura crepitans
ATTATGTTTAATTTTATTTCCATGACTATTTTGATTATTCACTTAATTCAATTCACTAGCCCGACTAGGAAGACGACACTTAAAAACATTAGATCTAGAGGGAAAATAAACTAGTGTAGTGGTCCCTATTTTAGACCTCGGTCGCTGCATCGGCATATGTGACATAATGGAGATCAGTCCGTAGGCTTCCCCAGCCACAATTAAATATCATTAGGAATGTGACATAAGAACATCAGCCCGTAGGCCTCCTTTGCCACAAATAATATCTTAACATCTGTGTGACATAATAGAGATCAACCTATAGGCCTCCCCAGCCACAAATAAGATTCACTTCCTGAACATTAGATGCGAGAATCCTAAGTTGACCAATAGTGTTCTTATACTATTTAAGTTACAATAACAGATAGCTATAAATTTTATTACACAATTTATTTTTCAACCAGTATGGTATAGCCACATTTTTGCTCTACCGGGTAAAAACCCCAAATTAATTCTAAGTTATGTTATTACCAATATACAAGGTATAATATATTATAATTTAAGCATAGCATTATTTCTCAAGAAATTAACACTTTTTTGTCTAGTGACATTTTTGGTTCGGGTAATGGTCAACTGGATAGTTACAGGTTATTTTGACCACTTTTCAAGACACATTTTTAGGATTATTTTAAGTCTAATTTCAACACAATTTTTAACATCTTATTAAGCACATTCATAGGCTCAAAGCCAAGCATATCTTGGCCACTTTTAAGGCCAAACAATAGGCACAATTGCCATTCATGCTTATATCCAAATCAAGCCCTAAAGGCACAAGTTTATGTTCATTTCTCATAGTTCATTTTAAGTAACTTTTTAAGCAATTGGTCTAGGTCATAGCTACATGCTTTAGTTCAACCTGTTTAGTCATTTAAAGATATAATTCTCAAAATGTATTTAAAAATATCATCAGGTCATATGCACTATTCAATTTAAGGTCATTCTAAGCCAATTATCTAACCATTATAATTTATATACCTAACACTTCAATAGGCTTAAATTACATATCATATTATCATCAACATGCTTTTGAGTAACAAGGAAAGTAACACCTAATTCCATTCCTTTTTCACAATATGGCAATATACATCCACCATATATGCCATAAACACAAATACACACTTACATACTCAATTTCAAGCCAATTCTCATAGGTTCATATACTTATAAGTTTTTTTTATCAAATATCACATATAGAATCCATTCATGGTAGCTCTCAGGTACAAGCATAGAAGGTATATCTCATAGTGTTTTCCAATCATAACTACTATAGTTCTTATTCTAACATGCTAAGAAATTCTTATCTCATATTCTAGGCATCATATATCCCATCTAGACATCCATACACACCTAAACTTGCAAGCAATTAAAGCCTAATTTCTAAGTTCTTTCAACCTTTGCTCCCTAATTAACTAAGTCACCATTCAATTAACCTTCACATTGAAGTAATTATCCATAAACTCAACTTTCCAGCCATTCTAAACTATTGTTCATCATCTTAGGCACCTTATTACATGAAAGAAATGCTTTAAATTCACTTATAAGTGAGAAAAGCCTTTTGAATCCACAAGAACACCAGGATATCTAGCATCTATAGTAGCTTCCCTCCCTCTTTGTGGACTTTAATTTGCCATCCAATTGCCACAAACACCTCACACACACAATCACACAGGTGTTAGGCATGATCTAACATTAAATGGTAGCCAAAAAACCCAAGAAATAGAGAAGAAATAACTATGAACTCACCTAAAAGTCAAAATTTTGGATAGTCTGAACCAGTTATCTTTGACGAATTTTATCTCCAAATTAAGAAGTCATTTTTGCCTAATTCCTTTCCCCTATGGTGCCTAAAAGACAAAGCTAAATTTAGAAACTAGAATCACCATTTTTTGGAAAGAAATGAGAAAGTTATGGCCCTTCAATCCTCTCTTTGGCATCGACAACGGTAGGGGAGGAAGAAGAAAATTTTTCATCCCTTTCAAGTGGAATTCCACAAGTCACATATTTTTTGCCACTTGGAAAACTTCCTTAGCCACTTGGCATGGTGTGGGTCCCCTTTTGACATGACAAGGGTTGTCCCAAAACATCATGAAAATCTAAAAACCATTTTAGTTTTTTGACAAACTTTAGAAATTCACAATATTTCACTCGAACCTCAAAAAATTATGCTATTCATTTTAAAATTCATATTTTAATCCCCTTTATCTGGTTGTAAATTTTCATGGCTAGATTCTATTGATAAGATAGGTTTCAAACTACCTCAATTTACATGCCAACTTAAAAAATTATGAGAATTTGCAAACGACTTCAGAATCTAAAAATTCTTTCACCAGTGGACCCAGTGGAATTTTCAGCTTTAGAGTCCATTATTTTTGGGTCCATCCAGGCAAATCCCGAGTTAATCCCGACCCGAAAAATTTTTTATTGCACAGATGCATTCTTTACTTCTGCTAAATTTTTAAATTTCAACTTTTTCATCAATTTAAGGCCCCTCTAAGTTTCATGACTAATGCCGCTGCCTCCATTTAAGTGCAAGTGGCCCAGCAACCTAAGCACACTTCATAGACCCTGTGGCACTATTCATAGAGCCTTAATTCATAGGCATTACATGAAGTTTATTTAGCACATGTCATTGACATTGATGCTTTCACCCCAAAACTTAAATAGATTCTAATAGTGTCTGAGTTTCCTAAAGTGTTTCTTGATGAGTTGATAGGTTTACCGCCATAATGAGAGCTTGATTTTGAAATTAAGGTGTATCCTGGTACGACTCCTATTTTTATTACTCCTTACCGAATGGCACCTATTAAACTAAAAGAATTAAAGGTGCAATTGTAGGAACTATTAGACTAGGGTTTCATCAAACCTAACATTTCACCCTAGGGAGCTCCTATGTTGTTTGTAAAGATGAAAGATGGCTTGCTTCAACTGTGTATTGATTATAGACATTTGAATAAGGTGATAACGAAAAATAAATATCCTTTGCCCATAATAGATAACTTATTTGATCTATTGAGAGGTATCGGTGTATTTTTTAAGATCAAATTGAGATTTGGATATGATTAATTAAGAGTTAGGGAAGCTGATATTCATAAGACTGCATTTAGAACTGGATATAGACACTATAAGTTCTTAGTGATGCCATTTGGTCTCACAAATACCTCGGTAGGCTTCATAGACTTAATGAATAGAATATTTCAACCTTACCTTGATTAGTTTTTGGTGGTATTCATTGATGATATTCTGGTATACTCTAAGAATAGGGAGGAATATGAACAGTATATCAAGGTTGTGTTACAGACTCTAAGGGAGAAATAACTATATGCCAAGCTGAGTAAGTGTAAATTTTGGCTGACTGAAGTGGCTTTTTTAGGAAATATCGTGTCAGTAGAAGGCATTAGAGTAAACCTCAACAAGGTCAAGGCAATGTTAGAGTGGGAACCTCTGAGAAATCTTATAGAGGAATGGAGTTTCTTTGGATTAATAGGGTATTACAAAAGGTTTAAAAAGGGATTTTCCTTGATTGCAGCTCCTTTGACTAGATTGATTAGAAAGAATGTAAAATTTGAGTGGGATGACAAATTTTAGGTTAGTTTTAACAAGCTAAAAAATATGCTGATAGAAACTCTTATCTTAATTCAAGCTAAATAGGGTAAGGACTTTGTAGTGTACAGTGATGCCTCACTTAATGGCTTAGGTTGTATATTGATGTAAGAAGGGAAGGTAGTAGCCTATGCCTTAAGGCAATTAAAGCCACATAAGAGGAATTATCTTACTTATAACTTTAAGTTAGCTACTATTATTTTTGCTTTGAAAATTTAAAGGCACTACTTATATGGTGAGAAATGTTATATCTACATAGATGACAAGAGTTTGAAATACCTCCTAACTTAGAAAGAATTGAACTTAAGGTAGAGAAGATGGTTGGAGTTGATTAGGGATTATGACTGCTTAATAGATTACTACCTAGGGAAAGCTAATGTGGTGGCAGATGCTTTGAGCAGGAAATTCATGGTGACTTTGAGATTTACGAATGCTAGATTAGAGTACATTAAGGAAAATGCTATGTTGGCTGAGTTACAAATTAAACTAGATTTTAGACAGTAGATAAAGGAGGCACAAGGTAGAGATGAGTCACTAATGCAATTGGTAAGTAATGCCCAAGAGGAAGAGGCACCAGGATTTGACTTGAGTAAAGATATATGTCTATATTATTAGGGCAGGTTATGTGTACCTAGTACAGATGACCTAAGATTATAGATACTGAAGGAGGCATATAAAGCTATTTATTCTATACACCCTAGTAGTATTAAGATGTATTTAGACTTGAAGCCTCAGTATTGGTGGTTAGGTATGAAGAGAGAAGTGGTAGAGTATATTGCTAGATGTCTAACATGTCAGTAAGTAAAGCTGAACATTAGGTTCCTTCTGGATTCCTACATCCTATAGCAATACTAGAATAAAAGTGGGAAAATGTGATAATAGATTTTGTAGTAGGATTACCTATGACTAAAGGTAAACTTGATGTTATGTGGGTGATTGTTGATAGACTGACCAAGACAGCTCACTTTGTCCTTGTTAGAATGGACTAGTCACTGGAAAGTTTGGCTAAATTGTACATTAATGAGATTGTTAGACTTTATGGTGTACCTATGGCAATTATTTCTGATAGAGATCCTCAATTCACTTCTAAGTTTTGGAAGAAGTTGCATGAAGTCTTAGGTACTAAATTGATGTATAGTATAGCCTTTCACCCTTAAATAGATGGACAATCAGAAAGGGTGGTATAGGTACTTAAAGATATGTTGTGTAACTATGCCATTAAATTTAAAGGTAGCTGGGATTAATATTTGTCTCTAGCTGAGTTTGCTTATTACAATAGCTATTAGATTAGTTTAAGCATGGCCCTATATGAAGAACTATATGGCAGAAAAGTGTAGGACTTCTTTTTACTGGAGTGAGATTGGGGAGAACAAGATATCAGGAGTTGATCTAATTAGAGATATAGAGGAAAAGGTTAAGGTGATCAGAGAAAGGTTAAAAGCTATAACTGATAGGTAGAAATCCTATGCTAATTTAAAGTAGAGGGATATTGAATATGTTGTTAGTGAGAAAGTATTCTTAAAGGTGTCTCTATGGAAGAAGGTCCTCAGATTTTGGAAAAAGGGGAAGCTGAGCCCCAGATTCAATAGACTATATGAAATCATAAGAAAAGTGGGACCTTTAGCATATAGGCTAGCTTTGCCATCTGAATTGTCATAGATTCATGATGTGTTTCATGTCCCAATACTAAGGTGATATAGATTAGATCCCTCCCACATAGTCCCAACAACAGATGTTGAAATACAACCAGACTTGAGCTACAAAGAAGAATCAGTATAGATACTAGCCAGAGAGGTGAAGCAGTTGAGGAACAAAACCATTCCTTTAGTTAAAGTTCTCTAGAGGCATCACAATATAGAAGAAGCTACATAAGAGCCTAAAGAGCATATGATGGCCCAATATCCACACCTATTCAATCTCTAGAGGATGAAATTTCTTAAGAGCAGAAGAATTGTAATGCCCATAAGTTGAGGCTTCATGAATAATACCACTGAGGTTGAAAAGTATTTTCGGAGTGCCGAGTCACCTTTATGAGACTCAAGGTAAGGGCACTAGTCATGAAACTTTGAGTAGCCTTAAAATGATGAAAATGACTTAATTTAAAGATTTAGCAAAATCAATAAAATATTTTAGGCTATAATTTAGTGGGCTGTAGGCTTAAATGGAGTCAAGTAGGGAATTACTTAAGATGTGCCCAGATAGACCTAAAAATTCCATTCCCTTAAGGTTAAGAATTTCCTTAAGTCCATTGGTGAAAGAATTTTTGAATTTTGAGGTCATTTGTAAATTTTCTCAATTTTGAGGTTTTGCATGTAAATTGAGGTAATTGGTTAATTGCCTTGTCGATGGAATTTGACTGTGAAATTTTATAAGCCTTTAAATAGGACTAATATAGGATTTTTAAAATAAATGTAATAATTTTTAGAGGTCTATGTGATTTTTAAAAATTCCCCAAAGTTTCTACCGGAATCAAGCAATTTTGGGATGTTAAGGTGGCATGTGGCCTCACCCGTGCCATCTCACCCACTATATAAGCTTTATGTTGATACCTAAGTGTCCATATGGCATAATCCACCCATCACCCATCCATTTCCCCTTCTTCCCCAATGCCATTTTTAGTTTCCATCCACCATTTTGCTTCATTTTGCAAGCTTTTCTCTTGCCAATTGCCACAAAAAAATCCTCTAATTATGTTTGTGAATTGATTTGTCAAGGGATTGGAGGCTATAGGAGTCCATAAATTTTAAGAAAATTCAAGAGAGCTCAAAGTGTACATCAAAGGGGGCTAATGGGTAACTTCTTAGGTGTAAGTAATTAAAGCCTTTTTAATTAATTTCCTAGAGGATTTAGTGATTTTAAGAATACTTATAGGCTTGGAATTTGATTTAAAGATGCCTATATACTTGGAATTTTATTTTGAGACTTGTGTGATTTTTTAAGGATTTTTGAATAAGAATGGCGTGAATGGAAGAAAAGGGATATTGAGGTCTTCTTTGGTCTCTTTCAAGTTTGAAGTGAAGAATTCATCTCCTTTAGTAGTAAGGTAAGAACATTTAAAGCATTGAAGGTGTGTATGTAGGAATTTCTATGTAATAGGCTTAGAATCCTTATATGGAAATAATGGAAAATGTAGCTAGTGTGTGTGAATTAATGAATTAAGCTTGTGTTTGTGTAAATTATATATAGAATGAATTATTAGAATGCTGATTTGATTAAAAGAGTGAATGGAAGTGTGAGTTCCCTATTTGGTTAAGAGGTATGTAGGTTGTGTATGATGTGTATATGGCTTGTTAAGGGGATTTTTAGCATAACTTCTAAGGTATGCGACATGAAAGATTCATAAATTATATATGTATGTGGTGAGAATTGTGAGTATTGATGTGAGGCCTCTTTTGGTCGAGAGGTTATTTGGCAAATAGGTTCGGGATATGATGAGTTACTATGGCAATTTATGTGGTAATTAACATGTATGTGATGGCATTTTGGGTGTAAGTGAAGCAATTAGTGAATAAAGCTTATGTGTGTGTGCACTAAGTGTGGCCAAGGCATGTCTAAGGTGTACAATGGCCTATTTTGCATTGCAATGTCATTGTGTGTGTGTAATCACACTTGTGTGATGTTAAAATATGTGTATGTGTGCTTGAAATTGATGGAAAACATTTGTATGCCAATTTAGGGATAATGGTTAAAAGGTATGCAATAGTAAATGGCATGAAAATGAGGTAAGGCATAATATGTATATGTGTGTGATATGGCATGACATATTTAGCTTGGATTTTATAATGTTAAGATGGCATGACTTAGGTGAATATGCATGAGCAATAAAGCATGAAATGCATGGATATCAGGATACATTTTTTAGGTTAGTAAGGGGTTAAAAAAGGGACTTGAAATTGGCTTATAAAGGCATGATAAATTAACTTGTAAATAGACTAAAATATGCATGCAAATAGTACCTTAAGTTGAGTCAATTTGTAATGTTTTTGTAACATGGTATAGAAGTCACTTTTATGCCAACTTGAGATGTAATTTTGACATTGTCCTTAGACCTATGATAGTGTATGATAAAGAGTGCAATTGACACTGAAAAATAGCTTGAAGAGGACCTAAAATAAACTTAAAATGGCCACTGTAAATTTGTAAATTAACCTATAATTGTCCCGTAAAAATTAATTTTGGGACTATGTTTAAAATGATTGCTTATCATGTGTTAAAATAAGCCAAAATAATGGAGTAGACAAGGTTTAATATGGCTTTAATTATGCCTAAGATAGTGCCCTAAAATATTTTAGAAAAATTGACCTGTAATTTCCTAGAAGGGCTAAAAATGACCTATAGCTGTTTAGGTCAAAAATTGATTTTCTGATAAAAATTATAACTATCAGTTTTTCAACTTCACATATTATAAAAAAATGTCTAGTAAAGAAATAAACTTAAAATGAAGTTAAATAGCTCATTATTTAAACAACCACTTAGGGATTAGTAGTTGCTAGAATGTCTATTTACTAGACTAGGTCGGTGCAGTGACTGAGGTTTATAATTGAGCCACTGCACTAGTCTATGAGGCAAACCACTATATTGCTAGCATTTTTGTCTGTATATCAGACTATGCTATTGCAACGGTGAAGGTCCTCAAAAGGGCCACTACATTAGTTTACTGGGAAGACTAGGATGAATAATTTGACATGATAGATTGCCATTGGGAGGTTTATGAACTGATCCCTATGCACAATAGCTCATTATTTTTCACTTTGAGAGGTTCCTATGCATTGATCCTTATGGCTGTATCAGGTCATTGTAGTAGTCAAGGTTTAAAATATGGGCTACTGCATACTTTTCAGTTCCCTCTTTGTCTAGTGTCTGTAAGTATCTTCTACCTAGTCAGGCCTATGAAATGGAATTAAATTAAAGTAAAATACAAGTCTAGCATAATTGATGATAACTTATAATGATAAACTTAATAAATAAAAGACAATGGCATTTTGGTAATTTTGAAGTAAACATGGCATATCATATGAATGGCATCAATCATCTAGCATAACACCCACACACTACATCTAGACAATTATTTTATGTTTGCTTATGTGTGTTAATGCATGTGGCATGTTTTGAATGGTTTAAATTCACTATTGAGTTTTATACTTAGTGTACCTGTGTTGTAGTGCAGAACTAAGGGTTAAAGGGTTAATAAAGTTGCTTTTTATTTGAGTAGTGGCACTCATGTAAATTATGCAGGTATGGGTAAGCATGCTTAGGAGCTGCTATGTTTATATATAAAACATAGATGTGTTATATAGAAACAGATGTTTTGTTTGTTTAGGTTTTGATAACTGTGGGCCTGAGGCCCTATGTGTGTGTGATTCTGATATATGTAGATATGTGTTGATGTTGACTGGGGGACCAGACGATTCCAGATGGAGGTTGAATGGAATGATTGTCTATGTAAGTGTTTTAAACAAGTAAAAATTTTTTTGGTATGTCACCTAGGTAGCCGTTGTGCTGGCCAATTTTCTATAATGTGTCTATAAATAGGTTTCCTAAGTCTATCAAGTCATGTATGATCATTTTTTAGGATTAGACTAGAAGTCTAAGCAATGCCTAATAAAGTTCTAGAATAGTTTATAAGTGTTAAGTAGTTTACCCCTGGAGCAATCCTAGGATGGGTGACTCAGTAGGAAGTGCATCACCTATCAGGTTTCTTTAGGAATCCAGTAAAGGGTGTCATAGGGAATGCCATGTATTGATTAGGAGACCATGGAGTTATGATAAAAATTATATGAGTGAGTGAACATAAACATTAAGCCCTTGTATGCTTAAACTAACAACATAGCATTTGCATAAGTTGGCATGCCATTAGGGGTTACAACAACTAAAATGATATATCATGGGTATAGCCATTAGGTTAGGATCAATGCCACACATTAGTTTAGCTTTACAGAGTAATGATATACTGTGGGTGTGGCCAATGTTACTTTTTTTTCACTTTTTTATCTCTATGAAGCATTGTATTGACTTAGCTTTACGGAGCAATGAAACTATTTTAGCTCTACAGAGTAACATAAATGTTTTAGCTCTTTGGAGTAATGATATGATTACCTCTCTAGAGCAATATGAATCCCATTATCCAATCTAAAGTACATTAGGCATTGAAATGATAATAAATATATAATAATGAGATATTATAGCAAATGAGTGTAATGGTGATTATATGCATGAATTGAGATAATTATTAAACAATATCTTATTTGTAACACCTGTAGATTGACATTTCATGAATTGTACCATCAAGGCTTGAATACTTGTCTTGGGAAGCCGGTATAACTTTGTAAGGCTAGTGAAGGTGTGTACTAGTCATAAAACTTTGACAGGCCAAAAAACAAGGAAAATGGATTAATTTAAAAATTTAGCAAAATCAATAATTCATTTCAGGTAGAAAATTAGTGAATAGTAACCTAAAATGGGGTTGTGCTAGGAATAACCCTAGATATGCTTGTACAGACCTAAAAATAGCATACCCTAAAGATTAAAAACTCCAATGAGTTTATTGGTGAAGGAATTTTAATTTTCTAAGGTCATTTGATATTTTTTCGAAATTTCTTATTTTAGTGAGAGAATAGTGCACCCACTTGCCATTGGAGTTTGGAATTGAAATTTTGTGAGGTCATAAATGGGCTTAATAAAGGATTTTTAAAACAAAAGTGACTATTTTTAAAAGTCTAAAGTAATTTTTAAAATTTATCAAAGTTTAAATTGAAATATGAGTTTTGTAGGCCATTAGATCACCACGTGTCATGATTTAACACAACCACCACTAATATATAAGCGCTCCCCACACAGGCATATCATTTTACATATGTAAGGAAGCCGTTTTCAACCTTTAGAAAGCCTTAGAAAGTGATGCTATTTTCCAAGTGTGCCTCCCCTCCATTTTTGCTTTAAATCCACACTAAAACACCATAAAATCTCACAAGTCTCATATGGAAATGAACCTCCATGACCTTTAGATTTCATTTCTACATTTAAAATCACCTAAAAAGCTCACTTTTAGAAGATTTATGTATGAGGTGAATAGTGCCATTTTTTAGTGTAAGTGCTCATTTTGCTATTTTTTTTTAGGTTTATGTAGTCCTTGAAATTCTAAGAATTTCCATGTTTATAGATTCTTATTTGGAGCTTCCTATGATTTTATATGGAATTTTAAAGTTAGAGTTCCATTATGTAGGTTCAAAGAAAGATTGAGAAGAACCAAGGCAAAAAAGGCCTTAAGAAGGTGGAAAAGGGCGTAGAGATACCTTAAGTATGTGGATTTAATACAATAGATACATGCCAACATGTGTTTGTATGTGTACATACATAAACATGTGCATGGAAGTTTTGGTTTTAGCATGTGTGTGCTTGATTTGATGTAATATGCACGCTATGATGTAAATTAGATGTGATAATGATGATATAAATGTGAAAAGTATGTGAAAATGCATGATGTATGTACGATCATATGATGACATTTATGTTATGCCATGTGCATATGTGTTTGACATATGCACCTGATGTATTATGATGTTAATCATGAGGTATTATAATGGTAATAATATGTGTAACATAAATGGGACACAGTATGTGAAAATATATGTATGGTTATGAGATGATGTATGGTTATGGTTATACATGATATTAGGATAAAGATTAGTGTATACAATGTATGATAAGAAATTGGTAAAGGAAAATGTACACTAAGTGTAAAATGAAGGTTATTATATGGCATATAATGAAATACATGAAATTTAAGCCTTATGTAATTTATTTGATGTGAAAGATTTATGGGAAAATAATATGGAAATATGATGATGGAAATGGCATATGGTGTGAGACATAATGGTGTGCTAGGTGATGGCATGAGATCATGAAAAGAATGGGAAATGACCAAATGAATAATGAAAAATGACCAAATGAATAGTAACATTTTTTTAAACTGACCTATAATTGTTTAATGGAAAAAGTGACTTGTAACTATCCAGTGAAAATTGAGGTTGATATCTATGTCCTAATAACTTGGAAATAAATATAATAAATGAATAGTAAGTAACTAAGTTAACTAATAGATAGTTGGCCCATTAGTTAGACACCCATTGGGTAGGTTGACCAGTCAACTAGGGATTAGTAGCTGCTAGAGAATTTGTGCCTTCAGGGCTATTGTTTTGATGATTATGATGGTGGGTGTAGCCATTGGGGTTATGATGTTAGCCATTGCACTATATGGTGTAGCCACGATGGTTCTGATGTGGGACCACTGGACTAGGTGAGTGTAGTCATTGAGGTCATGAGATAGGCCACTACACTATGTTAGTGCAACAACTAAGGTCCAGTTGTGGGCCACAACACTATGTAGGGTAGGTGCAGCTATCGAGGTTTTATGATAGACCACTACACTATGCTAGTGGAACAGCTGAGGTCCAATTGTGGGCCATGGCACTAGGTGGGTGCAGCCGTTGGGGTTCAAAATATAGGTCACTACATAGTCTAGATTTCCCTTGTAATCTAGTGTTTTAAAGTGTCATCTTTTCTAGCTAGGCTTAAAAAATAAAATAAATATAATAAATGGTAATAGTAAATGGTGAATGGAAAATTCATAAAAATGAGGTTTATAATGTGAAACTGATAATTAAATTAATAAGACAAAAAAATTATTATTACTATTATTATTATTGTTATTATTATTATTATTATTATTATTATTATTATTATTATTATTATTGTTATTATGATTTTTATTATTATAACACTATCTTAGTATATTACAGGATGCATGCATGACTAGTATGATACATATGTGACTGCATGACATGCTTTTATTATATTAAATTCACTAATGAGTATTGTACTCAGCGTATCAGTATTCCAATTTGTAAGTAGTGGATAGTATAGCCGATCAACCTCGATAAAGTGCTGCAGTGTAGTAGATTGGTTTTGAGGGTATAATTTTGTTCTCTTTATTGTTTTAGAAGGCACTCATGTAATTCCTGCGGGTCTGGGTTTAGTTTTTTTTTTATAGGCTGAATGTTTATGTTAATAAATAGCTGATGGATTTATATGATGTATAGTTAAATTACACTGAATGGTATTAATATTTATGTTCTGATGTTATGTCGGCCTGGGGCTTTGTGTGATGATATTATGAAGTTAATTATAAAATATACATTGATATTTGAGGGTTAGTCTGAAGATTTAAGTAATATCTGAATGAAAAATATGCATGTCTATAAGTGTTAAATGAATAAGTCCTTAGAGCAATATCAGGATGGGTGACCTAGTGAAAGGTAGTACCACTTGTCTAGTTACTCCAAAAATCGGGCAGGGGGCGTTACATTATTGCCTAAAATTCTAAACATGCATGGATATGTATTGAGGCATGAATTATATGCGATTGTCCATAAGCCTAATCTATTCTCATATGGCTAGTAAGTGAGATAAGTATGAATGTTGTATATTTACTTATGGACATGGTATATATATTGTAAATGCACGTTTTCTTTGAAAAGTATATAAGATTGTCTGATTTTATACCACTAAGCATAATTTGTTTATCATGTTGGATGCTTCCACATGTAGGTTAAGGGTTTTTAATGGAGAAAGCATTGTAATATGGGAAGTACACAACTAATATTGGGATATCTATTGATCATTCATTATGCATATAGCTTTATTTCTATTTCATTCATAATTTGTTTCTTTTAAAAGGATAATATGTTTTCTTCATGAGATGCAAGACCTGTTTAATGTATTTGGTTTTACATTATTTCACTTGTTTATTTTAATGTTTGTAAATGTTATTAAACTAGCAAGCTTTTTTAATCATTTGAGCCTTTATTTTAAGAGCAATGATTTGATAAATGCATTAAAAATGGTTTGAGAGAGGATATGTTAGAGCCATGTGTTTATGTGTATGTGTTTATGCTAGATGAAATGAACGAGCTTATAGAATCAAAGCCTATGGCATATAATGTGGCACTCCTCCATCTAGTGTCTTTAGGCATCAGGAGAAGGTGTTAGTTGTATGCCTTAGAGTACATGTGTAATAGGGATAATTTCATGTACAATCAAATAATTATTTATTATAAAATGGCATTCTTTATTACTTAATGCTCATGTTATGACATTTGCTTGATAATAATATTAAACTACATAATAAAGTCCATGGTATAAAATCATAGCACAAAGAAATCATGAAGAGTTTATGATGTGAGATTCCTATTGTATGTAAATGTGATAATACCTAAATTATCCCTAGTCATAGTATTAACAAGATTGGATATTGTTAATATGGCTAGACTAGTATATGTTATACTTTTTGACTAGGTCAAGCAGTAGTTCTCACAAGCTATAAGTATGGCGATGCTTAAAGATAATATATGGATGCTTGTTTGAGAAATAAGTACATTGGAGACCTATCATGAGATCTTCACATGGATACATAATTTATGTAAGTGAAAGAATCTCATCATATCAGTGGTGCAAGTGCCCTTAAACTTGAGATCATTAAGGTATCTTAAGTATCAAATGCTATACTTTGACTTTGATGCTTTTACTTCACCATGAGGTATACATAGCTAAGAGGTTAGGTATAGCATGAGCTACTTGAAGGTACTTAAGTGATAAATAAAGAATTCACCACCCTAGATTATAGTGGGGAGATTATCTCATAGTTCTAATAGAATGTCTTTATTTAGAAATCTCTGGCTAGAGTAAAATGCAAAGTGAATTAGATTCACAAGGGAATTTTGGGAATAAAGATACAAATATTAGAATCAACATATTCAAAGCTTAATTATACATAATTAATTAAGCATTGAGTTAATACAAGTCCATACTCAAACTTGGATGGGATAAGTGTGGTGAAAGGAGTTGATTACATGGTAACTGTATATGGAAAGGTAAAATGGTCAAACCACTGACCTTCTAACACTTAGGTAGTCATGATACATGGCTAGATGTCTC
>CANXYI011169540.1:0-16120 GCA_948208565.1 Hura crepitans
TATACTTGACTATCCACATAAACCTAGAGCCACCAAAATCTGAGAAGCTAAGTTCATTTTTCTTCTATCAAAACTAACATTTCATTTCTTTCTTGTAGTTGAGAACTAACTCTAAATCTAAATTCAGTAATTTTTGGATCAACCCTGAGTTCAATCCATCATTCAAGGATCAACTCTGAGTTTAATCAGCTAACCCTGGGTTAACATTGAGTCCAATCCACCAATCTTGGATCAATATCAAAGTTCGATCCCCTCCAAAGATTAATGCCAAAGTTCAATCCACAAATTCCTAGATTCAGCCTCACAAGCCAATCCATTATATTATTGGGTTCATGCCTC
This sequence comes from Hura crepitans, assembly GCA_948208565.1. Taxonomy (NCBI): domain Eukaryota; kingdom Viridiplantae; phylum Streptophyta; class Magnoliopsida; order Malpighiales; family Euphorbiaceae; genus Hura; species Hura crepitans. The sequence goes on from CANXYI011169540.1 coordinate 340, forward strand.
ATAAGCTAATTTATAACTGATGTCATAATTAAATCATGCCTAGAAATGGCATGTGCAAAGAAACGATTTGACAAGTAAGTATCCCTAATCGAGGAACTTTGTTATGTACTATTAAATACATAGCACACACCAAAGTGGGGGTAATTGTAGACACCTCACCTTGACCTATGATAATAGCCAGAGATGAGCTCTCGAGCATAGCACAAAAAGCCATCAAGACATAAGTCCGCACGGACCTACTACTTAAGTCCGCACGGACTAACCATAGAAATAAGCTAGAGCCTAGCCCATGAAGACCATAGAGCATCACTTCAGAAAACTTGGTCCACACAAACTAACAAGGATAAGTCTGCACGGACTTGCCGTCAAGAAAAATAATTCAGATGAAAACACTGCTTATTTAGTCCAGGAGTCAAAATCCTTTAAGGATTAGGACTTTCTTCTAGAAGGAAGGGGCATGAAAACCTAAAAAAAAGAAGTGATGACATCTACATCTCGAATATTCTCTAAGAAAAATGATAAACCTAGGAAGAAATCACTTACCCACCAAAAGTGTACTATTCATCAAGTGCTCACATCTCCGTTTCTAAGCATCCTTATCCAGTTTTGTCAATTGGATGAGCTTTCGAGAATCATGGAGGTTATAATCCATATAAAAATGATCAAATTTTGGGGTGAGAGGAGAGAGAAAGAAGAAAAAATGGGAGAGAGCAACCATAGTGAATGGCGTCGGCCATTTGGTGGTTTGAGAGGAAGATGGCTTCCTTTTATTCCATACACATGCACACATGTACACTTAGATACACTAGTAAGGTGTATGGCCACGATCGCGCCACTTGTTAATTGGAAGGCCCAAATTAATTCTATTTTCTTTTAAACTTTGAAAATTCTAAATAATTTCTCTAGACCTCCAAAAATCATGATTCTAATTCCAAAAATTTTCATTATATCCATTAAGGATGCCACAAAATTTTAGCTTAAAATTCCTTCGGGAGCTAAGGTTACTATTCACCCGTGTAATTCAAAAATTCTGAAAAAATATCAAACAACCTCAAAATATTAAAATTCCTTCTCTAATAGACTCATTGGTATTTTTTAGCTTCAAGGTATGATATTTTTGGGTCTGTCCGAGCACTTCTTGGAGTTGTCTCGGCACAACGTCAACTAAGGTCACTATTCATTAGTTCTCAGCTCGAAATAATTTATTGGTTCTACTAAAATTTTTAATTCACTCTTTTTCATCACTTTTTGGTCGATCAAAGTTCAGTTGATCAAAACCCTTTTTAGCGACTATGGGGCCCTTCAACATCTCGAATGTCATTGTATCGAGCTAGAGAGTATTTTTCACAAAACGATGATTTTCGGATGTTACAAACTATATGCCTTTGGTAGTTGTAGTGAGTTAATTGCATGATTATGAAGAAATAATTAATGAAGTAACTGAGAGAGAGTGAAATACATGGTGCATTGAAATTCTATATTGAGGTTATATAAATCTTGTTTGTGATGTTAGACAAATAATCATGTGTTAAGCTAAAGTATGAAATAGATGCATAAGTAAAGATTTATATAGACACTTGAGTGCTTTTAAATAACGTTATGATTTATATGCTTTGTTACATTAAGAAAATGAATATATATTTGAGATGGTATAGCAAATGAACGAAAGCCAATGGAATGATGTTGTAAACATGTTTAAGTATGTGTAAGGATTATTTTTATGTTTAGTTCTCTGAAGAGTGACTTAGAGGTACATTGATGGTTTTAAGTGTATTCAATATAACATATAGTGTATGCATGAAATTGTAAATTAAAGTATGTGTTTATTTTAAGTAATTAGTGGTTGACACATTAAATGACTTATAATGTATATAAAAAGATTAAGCAAAATATTATGCATAGTTATTTTTGTCTTGAAAAAAAGAGAATGGAATGATGATATGTGTGCATTGTTGTGGCCAAACTATGCTTAAAGGGTGTTTTAGGATGTGATGGACATAGTCTATGAACGAATTGGTAAACACGTTTAATCATATGATAAAGCTGAATTTTGGTTAGATATATAGGTTATCTTAAGTTGGTTAAAGGGTGTCTCTATTGTAATTCAAATGTATTATCTATAAGAATCATGATCTAGCCATGTATAGTTATCTAATGAACAAATAATGGATGTTATTAACTAAGATTATAAGAATGAAAGGAATAAGGAAATGAATTAGTTATGTAGCTTTTATGGCCAAAATTTATGGTGAGGTTTTTACCGTCACTATTTTATGGTGAGGTTTTTACCGTCACTATGAGCTTGAGCCGATGAATTATTTTTGGTATGATTACATTATGTTTGATATGAGACACAAAAATGTGATATATGAAAGAATGGATATGAAGTTTATTGTGACTTAAAAAGGCATGATAATCATAATATAATAATATGTCCATAATGATAAGATAAATGAGTGACAAGTTATGATGAAATTATAAATTTCTATGAACATGTAGTGTACGATAAATTAACAAGTGTGCAAGTATTTGACCTAAGGTTATGATAACATGATGATTTTGCTATGTCTATCATAACATGTTGATACTGCTACTATAAAATGCCAAGTTAATAATATGTTAATGAAATGATCTACACGATATGAATAATGATACACTATATGCTTCTGATTATAATTGACTCATTTGTGCATGAGGGCTATTTTAGGGCTGAAAGGACTAATCATACATGGTGAGTGGATATAGTGGTTTATGAACCACTTTGACATAGTATGATGAATGTGAAATTTACGCAAGGATATATTTACATATGATTTTTTATTATGGCTTTAAAATAAGAAATGTAAAATATAAATTATATAATGATCAATATGTTAATGAGCCATATGAATATAACTAGTGCAATTAAGGACATGATTTTTAATATGGTATGCAAATGCATAATTACATATGCAATGATGTTTCTATGGTCAAATGGCCTATTCACATAATTGTGAGTGGCGTATGAACCACATTGAGATGGCATGATAAACAAGGTATAGATGCAAAGATGTATATACTTAACTTACGATTATGATTATGAAGTATTAAACAAAAGTTAAATGAACTCAAGTAACTATAGAACTTAATTTCCCTCAAAGTTGTGTTGACAAAATATTTAAATAATCTATTTAAGCTACTTTAAAAAGGTGAAATTAAGTATAAAATGAATATGACCCATATATGTAGACAACCTAGCTTGGATATGTTGATCGATCAACTAGGGAGTTTAGTAACTGTTAGGGCACTTCAGTGTTTTTGAGATTTTCAAATCATTGTTTGAGACCTATTAATCACTATTTGAGATTTATAAATCACTATTAAGACCTTCGGGTCACTGTATTGAGGCTTATGAGCCACCATATAGGCCTTCGGGCTATGTTCTATCTTGAGATTTATGGGTCACCATTTGAGACCTTTGTGGCCACCTTTCTAGACCTTTGTGGTCACTGATTCTTGATATCCAGTTTTGAGTATATCTCTCTTATATATGGGAAAAATGGATAATTATCATATGAAGTAATTATAGTCTTGATAATGTAATTCAAAAGAAACAATAGTGTGTGAACATGTTAGATCTTGAATGTATGAAGGAAGTATAATGATGTTAATTGGACGTTTGATTTTATAACATGTATAATACATAAAATGATTGATTGTGTGCTCATATATAATGATATAGCTAAATTGCATAGTGAGATTGGGTATGCATAGTATAATTAATAAGAACTTAAATAGCTTCAATTTGAATTTGATTTTAAGTATGCTTGAATTGTGTGTTATAAAGTCTTATTTATATTTTAATGTTATGAATATGATATGGTGCCTTGGTTATGTTATATATATTTATATGCATTAAGTTTGGAAACTATTGGATACATTGGTAAACTTTATGCTTAGCACATCGTATTGTTTACGATGTGTAGGATATAAAGCAGAGTATTTTGGGGCAAAAGATGTAGGTTTCGGATGAAGCATGGAAGACTAAAGAAGATTCTTGTGTGGAATTGGTTTTATGTATATTCAAATTTGGATGTAAAGATTTAGAGCTTGATTGTATGTTATATAAGACCATTTGATCTATGGGGTGTATTTATTGGTTTGTATTTTAATGTGTTTGGTTTTGTAATATTATTGAGATTAGACTGTATTATGATTATGGACACTTTATAGGAGGTAATTATGTGTGGATGGCAGTTTTTAAGTTATGATTTGTTTTGTGTGGTGGATGATAAGGAAGTGCATTCAAATTTGGATGTATCTTCTTATGCATGTGTTGTATGTTTGAATGAATGGCTAGAGTTATAAGTTGATTAGGAGGATCAAGGTGATGAGGATTTTGAGGTGTTTGAATATAGAAGTGTTTTCTACAGGTTTTTAAATTTAGGCTAGTGTCACCGAATAGTCGTTATGCTACCGGATTTTCAACACGAGAATTCCAAACTCAAAAATCTGTTAATAAGGATTTTTTTTTATGTAATCCAAAAAGAATAAGTTTTTAGTAAACTAGATTTAAGGAAGTCAGATTATAGATGGGTGATACTCTTCATTCAATTCAAAAGCCAAATCGAGTAAAGGGTATCACACAATTTAATTCTACAAAAAATAAATTTGATCCAAGAACTTGAGAATAATCGACTCTAGAATGACTTGATCTGCATCTGACTGGCCCGTTTGATAGGTCTAAAAAATATGGATAAAAAAATTAATTGAAATGCTCCATAAATATTAAATATTTAATTATTAAATTTTAAATGATAATATTGTAATTGAAAAATCACTCAAACATTAAAACGCTTTTTTTAAAAAAATTATCCCTAATTTCTTTTAATGCCGATTAAGATTCAATTTGATAATTTGCTATAAAATTGACCAACAAATCTGACTTAGCATACTTTTATTATTTAATATTTTTAAATAATATGATCTATAATTTTAATATTACAGTTAATAAAAAATTAATATAAAAAGAAAAATGTAATTATATTACAGGAAATGGAAAAAAATGATATGAAAAAAACAATGATGAAGATTAATAGACTATTGAGAATTAATACACATGTGGATAACACAAACAGTAAATTGCCAGAGTCACAAGTAACATAAATTTTCAATGATTGAAATTCCATGATTTTTTTTTTAATCAATGATTAAAAATGAAAAGCACCGTAAAAGCGGGGAAGGCGGAATCCAGGACAGCCACAACTTTTTTTTTTGCTTAATTAGGAGGAATTTCATTTGAAAAAAAAAAAAGAAAACGGAATTGCACAGCACGTGAGACTGAGAAATATGAGAAGGGAAGTAAAGAAACGTTGTACCGTACGAACTCACTGGTCTTTTCAACTTTCATAGTTGGAGGGGAAACATGTAGGCCCTTCATATAATCGCTTACACTTACGTGTCAAAATCTCATCAGCTGTCTATTCCTTTATCTACTCTACCCCTTCAGTCCCGCACCTATTTTAATTAAAATCAAAATTTACCTCCTACGTTATAAAATAGCAAAAAAATTGCTGAATTAATTATTTTTAATTTTATTATTACACTTTTAAAATAATAACAAATTATCTTCATAACTTTTAAAATAAATTTTTTTATTTTAAATTTATTAAAATAAAAAAATTTATATTTAAATGTATGATATATGAAAGTTAATAATAGGATTGTGTAAAATCGAACTGAAATAAAAAATTGAACCGAAATTTTGATAATTTAATATATTCGGTTTTTGGTTTTTTGGTTAGATTTTTTAGGATAATTTCGGTTTAATCGATTCGATTTTTAAAAGATGCAAACCGAAAGAATCGAATCGACCGAACTTATTAAAACGACATCGTTTTGAACTAAAACGACGTCGTTTTGAGCTAAAACAACATCGTTTTGGGCTTTTATATATAAAAAATAAAAATATATATAGAATTTCGGTTAATTCGATTTTTCGATTTGGTTCCATACAAATAACCGTTTTTCTATTCGATCTTTATAAAAATTTTGATTCAGTTCAATTCTGAAAATTTTAAAATTTCGATTTTCGATTCTTTCGGTTCGATTCGATTCTGGACTAAATTGACCTGTTGAGCACCCCTAGTTAATAATTGACTATTATTTCGTTTAAAAATATTTTATAATATTTTAAAATTTTAATAATAAAATAAAAAATAATTTAATAATACTTTTTTTTATCTATTTTGTAAATGATAAAGATGAATTTTCACATTAATCCTTTATACTTTGGACCTCCTTCGCGGGAAATTGGATGGCACTTTAGATATTTTATAACAGAGGGTGCATAATACGAACAAAAAAAAAAAACACGGATACACGGTATATACCAGGAAAAAGTTTTCATTTTTTTAAATAAGCCATCTATCCATATTTTTAAGGGTCAATCTTAATATTTAATTTAATTCAGATTAAAAAAAATCTTAATTAATTTGAAAAAGATATAATATTTATTTTTATTTCATTTTAAATATGTCTTTACATATTAAAATAATCTTAATAATAATTTTATTTATTTGTACTATAAATAATTATATTTTTATTTTTATTTCATTGTATTAAATTATAATTTTATTTTATTTTTAAATGCGATGTTTTTAATATATTAAATATATTAAATATTTATTTATTTATATATATGTTAGTTTTTTTATTTATTAAATTGAAATGGAATAAAAGGAGTATTTTAAGAATAATTTTTATAGAAGACGCGTTTTTTATTATTAGTATTTTTTTATAATTTTTGGAGCCAAAGAACTGAAAAACTCAGCCGAGTGGAGTCCCGAGTTCGGTTCCTTCACCTCCACTTTCTCAGTTGTTTCCCTTCGTTAAAAAGCGATATGGGCCATCCTCTTGCTATCCAATCGAAGCCAAGTCATACCTTAAAATATCAAATTCTCTTCGAATCTCTCTTTCCCTGTTGATTCTCTCTTTCCCTTTTCTCTATGGCAGTGTTATCGCTAAATTCGCTACCGTTGGGTTTCAGATTCAGACCAACTGACGAGGAATTGGTTAATTTTTACTTGAGGTTAAAGATCAATGGCAATGATAAAGAAGTCAGGGTCATTCGTGAACTCGATGTCTGTAAATGGGAACCCTGGGATTTGCCTGGTATTTTTACTTTATCTCTTCTTTCTTTTTTTCTTTTTTTTTTTTAATTTTATAATAATGGAATTCATGTGATTTTGATTTAGGATATTTTGTTTTTTTGCCGTTGTATGTGATTTTGATTTTGGTTATTTTGTTTCTTTTGCTGGGAATTTCGAATTCGGACTGTAGATTTGTCGATCATCAAAACAAATGATCAAGAATGGTTCTTTTTCTGTCCGTTGGATCGGAAATATCCGAATGGGCATAGATTGAACAGAGCAACAAATAGGGGATACTGGAAGGCAACTGGGAAGGATCGAAAGATCAAGTCTGGGAATAATTTGATTGGTATGAAGAAAACTCTTGTTTTTCATACTGGACGAGCTCCTCGCGGCAACAGAACCAATTGGGTCATTCATGAATATCGCGCCACGAAGGAAGACCTTGATGGCACTAAACCTGGCCAGGCAAGTTTTATCTATTTGGTTCTAAAGTTCAGTTTTTACAGTTGCTTGATTCATGTCTTGTTCTTTTTTACAAACTTAGTATTGCACAAAACAGGATTGCACTTAAAGTTGAAAATTGTTTGGTACAATATTTTATACTTTTAATATTGATTTATCTTTATGCAGAATCCGTATGTCATCTGTCGTTTATTCAAGAAACAAGATGAAACTGTGGAATGTTCGAACTTGGATGAACCCCAAGACGCTCTTTCATCTCCTACAGTAGCAGATGAACCCCAGGATGTTAATTTATCTCCTACAGCAGCTCAATTATCTCCTGAAGTTATAGAATCTGAGTTGGCAGTGGGACAATCTTCTGCAGTTAGTACACCTCCTTCCAACAATCTTCAATCCAATGATTGCCATAATCTCTGTCCAATAGAAGACCATTCACTTGATGTAACAACTCCTGAGGTGAGAAGGGTTTCAGTTCTAATTGTCTTACAACTAATTTTAGGTGATGGGGAGTGTAACTTACTATATATATATATATTTGTGATTGTTTCTGCAGCTAGAAGACTACTTGAATTGGTTTGACCAGCAACCTGAGACTCTAGATGACAAACTTTTTTCTCCTCTGCATGCCCAAGTTCAAGCTGAAGTGGGTTGTTCGTATTACTCGATGCCCAATGACATGAACAGATGTAATAGTGAGATGCAGTTTTATAATGGCAAAAATGAAATGGATGCTGCTTATGTAACTAGTTTCTTGAATGACATCCTTCAGCAGCCAGTTGAGTGCTCCTGCAAGGAGCCTTGCAACATTCAGAACATTGCCTTTGAAGCAGACCCCAAAATGCCCCCTTCTTTCGTAAGTTCTAGATACAAGATGATTTCAAACATAGGATTAAAGCTTCATATTTTATCATTAAAACTCTTTCATCAAATAGAAATAATATATGATCGACCACAATTGGAGCCTACTTTCAAAATTTTTTCAAGAACATTGCCTTTGAAGCAGACCCCAAAATGCCCCCATCTTTCTCAAGTTCTAGATACAAGATGATTTCAAACATAGGATTAAAGCTTCATATTTTGTCATTTAAACTCTTTCATCAAATAGAAATAATATATCATCGACCACAATTGGAGCCTGCTTTCAAAAAAAAAAAATTTTCCTATCTTATCAAGTTCTATGGTTACAGACAACTTTTTAACTAAATAAATAAATAAAATACCAGAGTACAGGTTGTTGTTGTAGTTATGTGTACATTGTATTCATAATTCACAAATATAATCTTTTGGCATTTATCGTTTTTTTTCACTTATTATTTTCAATCCGGTTCCAAATAATTCTTTACTTTTTTTTAAATCGGTTGAATTGTTTTGGACATAAACAGAAACTGGATCATTATAAAGCTTCATGTCTCTTGTTTTCACAACTAGGTCTGTTTTTTTCACTTTGAGCGTGCTGCATCTTTGAAAATTAACTGCTTCTGGATTTAACTTTATTGCCCTGTTGCAGCATGCGGTTGATGAGGACATTGACAGAAAGCCTCTTTTAAATGTTGAAACAACTCTGCAAGGCGATCAAAGTTTAACTTTTGACCATAATGAAGGCAAACACCTCAGAGATTTAGGTCCAGTGCATAATCATTCTTGTGGAGGCCAAAATTTTGCATCAAATTCGGTAGATCAGTTCAATAATATGGAGGCAGCAGCGAGCCATAATCTAATTGGCAATGCTGAGAATGCTGGACCTGTAATCCTGTTAAGGGCTCGAAATACACAAAAGCTTCCATTGAGCTCTGCTACACAGGGTCTTGCTTCTAGAAGATTACGTCTGCAGTGTAAATTTCAGGTCCAGCAACGTCCAAGTGGTGAAATCTCAACAGAGTGGAGCTCTACGGCAGAGGAACGCAAGCCAGAACCAAAAGTGTCTGAGGTGAGGGGTTTGCAGGTGATATTGAGTAAAAGATATGATGTTATCTAGGGGCAGATTTTGAATGTCATTGAATTGCAATGTGCAGGAGATAAAGGAAATGGGTACTTCTCCTGGTGTTGATTGTACCAGTGACGTGGGTGAACATAACCACCATAAACCCTCCATTTCTGAGTCCAGCAAAGGCATCGAATTCCCTGAAAAACCGAAATGTAAGACTGGAAACTCCATGAGATTGAGGAGACGTGCTGCGGTGCTCAAGACAGTTCAGTGCATGTTTTCGAAGGCTTCTTCTTCCTACCGTCGCATCTGGTCAATTCCTATATTTGGAGTTGTAGTATTAGTAACTCTGCTTCTGATAGTAGTAAGCATATGGTGGTGCCTTTTTTTGAAACCGCTTAGGGAGTCTATCTCCATGTAGTTTATTCCTAGTTATATGTTAATATTTATTTTTGTCAGGTGGTTAGGGGAGATGTTGGGTGTTGGTGTGCTAAATAATTAGGAAAATGGATATTTTTACTGGGTAAATGTTGATGTATATCTAAATTAGATAGTGAAATGTATGTTCGTTATATACTGTAGGTTCCATTTACCTTTCTTTTATGGGTTGTATTTCCTGATTCTGGCTGCTTGAATTCCATAATATCAGTAGGGTATTTCAGGATTTGTGTACAGCCGTTTTTCTTTTGTGTGAAAAAAAAAAAAAGAAAATTAGTTGCCGCATTCCGAAACAAGGTGGATGAACTGCGTATTCAAAGATGTAGATGCCTACCTGTGAGGCAACAAAAACATATGGCCTCCATCTACGAGGAAATTCATGGCAATTTTTCTTGGTTCCAACTTGGTTTCCTGGCCTTGTGCAATCACTAAAACACAGGGCAAAAATGGACGCCAAGCTCCACGAGTGTACTGTCTACAGCTTTTTTTTTTTTTTTCCTCAAAAGATAAGAGGGATTATATTGAAAAATAAGAAGAATTATATTTGATGAAGTTCTGTCACTAATAAAAATTTAAAACGAAGCTCTCATCTATTGCTTTCCTAGCTAGCACATGAGCAGCAACATTACAAGATCTATTAATATAAACAAAACGAACCCTTCTATTGACACAAATTTAGAATGTCCAAAATAATGCCAAAAACACAAGCAGGAGAAGATCTACAATTATTAAGTATTTCTATCAACATCTTTGAATCAATTTCCACAATGATATTGTTCCAGATGGTCAAAACTGCCTCTCGTAGAGCCAAGGCTTCAAGAGTTAGAGGTTGAACTTTACCCTTCCATTGCTTGACCTTCCAAAACAGAGTATTCCTATTGACATCCTTCACCACTAAAGCAGTAGCTCCAGTATTTCTTCTTACATCTGTGCTAGCATCTACATTAATTTTTAGCCAATTATCACTAAGAGGTTGCCATAAAGGAGTGATGGAAGACCGGTTAACAACTGCATTAAAATCTAGTGAACTATTACAAGCTCGATCAAAATCAACTTTATATTTAATGATTCTTTTTTTAGTACAAGAAGCTGAAAATTCAACATTGCTAAAAAGCTTTCCATTTCTGGCCTTCCAAATGCCCCAACAAATAAAAAGAGAAAGTTCTACCTTGTCCGAAGAATGGAGGGTGTTGTTTGAAAAACCAATCCAATTTTTCCAGGCTTCAATAAAAGAATCAATATGGATACAAATAGCAAATTTTGGTATGAGGAGTAGCCAAACCTGAGTGGTGCATTCACAATGAAAGAATAAGTGCGTTGATGTTTATTCCAGACCACACAAGGGGCAGCTTTTATTCATCATTGGAAATCATGCATTTGAGACTACATTGACAGGTAGAATATTATGTATAAGCTTCCATAAGAAAATATGTAGCTTATGAAGCACAAATAATTTCCAAATGGATTTCCAATTGAAATTAAGAGCATTCATGAAGATGTATGTATTGTCACGTTGTAGTAATCTTGCTAAAAAATAACCAGATTTAACATTATATTCACCATCAGATGTATAATGCCAGATGATTCTATCATCAACTCCTGTGTACGAGATTGGAAGGGAAATAATACAATCTGCATCTTGCTTTTCAAAAGTATCATAGATTAAGTTTATTTTCCACTTCTTTCTATCTTGATCTATTAAATCCTTAATAGTGAAAAGATTTGGATTTGATCCTTCTCTCAGGGAGGGAGTAACTGGATATTTTGTAAGGATCCATGGATTATAGATGCAAGAGATCCTATTTCCTGATTTAACCTCCCATTTTAGGCCTTGCATGATCAGATTTTTCCCTTCTAATAAACTTCTCCATCCCCAAGAGGGGTTGGGACCTAATTAGGCTCTTAAGAAAGAAGATGCATGAAAGTATTTCCCTTTCAAAACAAGTGCTAATAAAGAATCCAAAATTCCTAATTAATTTCTAAGCTTGCTTGGCTAAGAGAGCAATATTAAAGGATTCCAAGTCCTTAAAACCTAGACCTCCTTTATATTTGCTCATACAAAGAGAATTCCAGGACATCCACTGGTACTTGCTTCTATTATTATTCAAACCCCATTAGAAGCTAGCTACTAAGGCATTTAGCTACTTGCAAAGAAGCTTAGGAATTTTAAAGCTAAGCATAGAGTAAATTGGGATGGTAGTAGCTACTATTTTGATTAATATCTCTTTACCTCCAGAAGATAACAATTTCTCTTTCCAACCCCTTAATTTTTGAGACACTTTTTACTTGATTTCAGTGAAGGTTTGTCTCTTAAATTTAGCTTCAACAATGGGAAGGCCGAGATACTTATCCTATGCCTTAATCTAGTGATACCAAGGAGTTGAGAAAGATAATATCTAAGATGATAATCAGTATTAGGGCTAAAAAACATACAGGATTTAAAGAAGTTAACTTTTTGACCACTAGCTTTCTCATATACTTTCAGGATGAGTTTAATATGCTCTACTTCCTCTTTTTTAGCTTTACAAAAAAGAATGGAGTCATCTGTTAAAAGGAAATGAGAAATGGCTAGAGCATGCCTAGCAATTTTGACTCCACTAAGCTGGTGATCATTCAGAGCTTTGGAAAGTAAAAAGGATAGCCCTCCAACATAGATAAGGAACAAATACGGAGATAAGGGGTCTCCTTGTCTCAACCCTCTTTCAGGCTTAATAAAACCATGCCTTTGCCCATTGATGTTAATGGAGTGTGAGACGGAAATGACACAAGTTAGGATCCAATTGATCCATTTATTATGGAAGCCCATCTTGATAAGCATACATTGCAGAAAACTCCACTTCATACAATAAAAAGCTTTAGAGATGTCAAGCTTAATAGCAATATCCCCCCATTTACCATATCTATTATTTTTTATGAAATGCATAAGCTCATGAACTAAGAGAATACTATAAGATATGAGCCTATTTTTAGTAAAAGCATTATGATTTTCACTAATTAATTTTGGCATATGCTCTTGCAGTTTTCTAGTTAGAATTTTTGCAATGATCTTATAGCATACATTACATAAACTAATGGGCCTAAGGTGATTCATGTTTTCCATATGCTCTCTCTTTGGAATAAGAGTAATAACAGTATGATTCATTATGCTACTCATTATTCCATAATCAAAGAAATTTTTAATAGCTAAGCAAGCATCTTGCTTTACTAATGGCCAGAATTTAATATAAAAAGCACGTGACAATCCATCCTCTCTTGGCGCCTTGCGAGGGTAGTTAGATTGAAGAGCTTCTTGAATTTCCACGTCTGAGATGGGTTTGATCAGTTTTTCATCCATCTCTTCTATAACTCTTCTACGGAACTCTCTCTATAAGTCCTCATCCACTTGAAGATTGGAGGATTTGAAAATCTTCCTGAAACACTCAGTGGCTACCTCTATTACTACTTCTTCTCCTTTGTGCCGTGTACCTTGCTCATCTGCAAGCTCCAAAATTATGTTCCTCCTCCTTCTCTAAATAGTTTTCATGTGAAAGAAATGAGTATTCTTGTCTCTCAGCTTCAACCAGTCTTGTTAAGCTTTTTGAGCCCAATAAATCTCTTCCTCACAAACAACTCGAGATAATTGATCTTCGAGACACTTGATGGCCTTATAATCCTAGGATGTAAGAAAGCTTTTCATTCTTTTCAATTCCTATTTTAGATCATTGATTTGCCTAATTGAGTTTCATCTATTGGTTTTAGCCCAGTTCCATATCATATTTTGACATCTTTTAAGCTTGTCCACCAAGTGCTCAAGGTTGTTTACAGGACTCCCATTGGTCCAAAAATCATTAACCAGAGAAATGAACCCATTAGCATAAAGCCATCTACTGTCAAAGAAAAAATATTTTTTCTATAGCACTCTACTTTTTTCAGAGAAAGGAGAACATGCTTATGATCAGAATCTAGATCATCCAGATATACCAGTTGTGCATTTGTAAAATGATGGAGCCATTCATTAGAGCTAAAAGCTCTATCAATTCTTTCTTTAATCGTAAAATTTGCACCCCTTCTATTACACCAAGTGAAAGGATCACCAAGATAACCTAAATTAATAAGATTTAGGCTAAATTGGAATTCTTGAAAATCCCACATGGCTCGATTATCAGGCAATCTTCCCTCTTGTTTATTTGATAATGATATAAATAAATTGAAATCTCTAATAATGACAACATGTGGCAACAGATTATGCTTATAGTCCAAAATGAAATCAAACTGCTTCTTCCTTTCTGAAAGGGTTAGATGTAGATAAACAGCTAGAAGGTCCCAAATTAAAGAGTCCCCATTGAAACATAATCTAGCATGTATGCAAAACTTGTTAGCTAAAAGGATTTGCACAAAGCAATTCACATTCCAAGCTAAAGCTAAACCTCCTACTCTACCCATGGGGTTGACTATACACACCTAAAAAAATTGGATTTTTCTCAAAAACTTCTTAACTATAGACTCACTATTTTTAGTTTCCATAAAAAAAATTACATCGAGGGAGTAAGACTTATAGATGTTCTGTATGTTGTGAATTTTCAAAGGACTCCCCAAACCTTGATAATTCAAGTTAAGGAGATTCATGGCGATAGTTGGGGCCATTTATGGCTGGCCTCATCCATTGAGACAACAGAGTAATTTTCACTAGATTTACACACTTTATTGATCGCTACATCTTCCTTTTCTTCCATAATTCTCTTCCTCCGAAAGAGAGAAGCAGGGGTATGTTAGAGTTTTGTAACCTCTGAAAATTTGATCCTCGCATTAGAAGAGGAAATAGATCCCATAACTTCTCTATTTTCTAGGTCTAAAATATTCTCCATGTAAGTGACTTCCTATTGTAGTTGAATTACTCGCATCTTGCTAAAAGAAAAAGTCACTTAGCTGGTTATGTTGAAAGAGATCGACTTCCATACCATCTTCATCCTACAAAGAATTCCGTATGCATGATAAACTCAGGCCCATTTGAACCCAATAAAGGTCTTAATCCAATGAAATCTGGGTTTAAATTAGCCTATGGGCCCTCCTTCTTTTTCATGTTGTCTAAAGATTGAAAAAACCATTTCCTTATACAGAATCCTTCCTGCTTGTCCTTCATTTAATGCACTATCATCATCAATAGGTTTTTACCTCCTCTATCCCATATGTGCATATTTTAGTAGATGTCCCTTGAGTTTCAAGATAAATTCCGTCACTAATAGGCAGTTGGTGACCACTTCCCAACAGAGAAAGGAAATTATTATCTAACTCTTCATTTAATGCTCCTATTTAAAGATTATTTTCCCCTATCGAGGCGGGAATAATTACTGTAAGCCTCACTTTTTACTGGATATTTTCATTCAGATCCTTCGCCTGATCTTTCCTCTTTATTCTGTATTCTTAAGGATAAGTGTTGTAATTCATCTAAAGCTCATTTAACATTTATGTCTGCTTTTCGAAAAATAGGTGGATTAGCTCTCATCCATCTTCCAAAGCTGGAGGTCATATTAGAAGACTGAAACTAACCCCTTGATGATATATAGAGATCAAATTTTTTATATACATGACCCATCTTGCCACATATATAGTAAATATTAGGAAGCCTTTCATAACGAAAGGAGACTCTGACATAGGAACTCGAAGAAACTTTGAATTTGTGGAACTTGATGAAAGCTTTATTGACAACGATAAGGACCTTGATTCACAAATAGGGAGCCCATATATTAGCATCCTTCTTAAATAAGTCAATGTCAAGAAATCCATCAAAAAGCTTATCTAGGTGCTTGGCATTTGCAATGGTAAATAAGCTTAGAGGCAAAGCATG